>MKEJ01009510.1:0-13377 GCA_001753735.1 Embelia ribes
TAAACCACAAACTTAGAATATAACGACTTGTGATGATCAATTCACCCAAAAGACACAATTTGGATGATTTTTGATAAATTAGGGATTGAATACCCGAATAGAATTTGAAGATATACTTACACGGATACGATGAGGGCAAAACGAGGAATCCGAATCCACTAATCATGTCTCCGTTTTCTCTCTTCTTCTCTCGGATCGCAAGAATTTAGGTTGTAGGTGTCTTCCTTTCCTCTCTTCCTCTTCTCTGTTAACTTGAATAAGCGTAAACTAATGTGAGATATTTTGGAAGAGAAAAAGAATGATTACTTTATTCTCATAAAAGTTTGGTGTGCATTGCAAATTAGCCCTCAAAGTTCAAAATTTAGTCAATTTAATGCCAATATAAATTTGGGGTCTTACATAACTAATGATTTAGTTTAGTTTCATTTTTATATTAGTGTCTTGTTGTAGTTATTGTCGTTGTAAATATCTTATAAATACTTTTGCCTTTTTTTTATTGTAGGAAAGTCACTATGATAAAAATCCCTATATCTAGCTCGAGCTAAAATGAGGGTTGGCTTGTTACACGATCGTGATTCTACCTAGTTCACATGCTGACAACAAACTGGCAATGCAAAAATTTGAAATTGTTTCACGAGCAAATTGATGGATATAAGAAGTGTTTTTGCACAATGACATTTTAGATATAGGGATAGTATCGAGGCCAGATCAGCTTTGGGAAGTTATTATGTTACATAATATCTATTCCAAGGCTAGATCAATATTTTAGATATAGAGTTGTCAAATATTTTAGGGTTGTGAGCATCGTGACAAGGAACCACCGTTTGTCTCTACTAGAAAAATGGGAAAGACCATTAGGAAAATGTTATTTTACAATCTGGAATTAAACTATTTAAATAAAGAAAGAACTTGTATTTCTATGACTCAAACAATTGTTTTGGCTTTGTTACAAATTCAAGCACTTGATTTACAAATTTGAAGACTTCCTTGCCTTGATTACAAAATGAATAAGACTCACCTATTTATAGTATTCCATATCCAAAACGAATGATAAAAATTATTTTATTCAATGGTTTAAATTGCACATCTAGAACTCTCTCTAAAAATATCTAGATTTATGTTTTTCTAGAATTATCATTAATTCTAGGAACTATCTGGTATTGTTTTTCTAAATATATTTCTAAACTCTCATAATTGTTTTGATCCGTACATTACTTTTTTTAACCAACTTATTTCTAATTCAAAACATTACAACATACATTAGTTAGTACCAAAATAATTACTATTCAAATCAAGTTTATTTTTAATATATTCAGGCAAGTAGGGCTAGCACATCCGGAGTTGGGCCACATCATATTTGGCAATAAGCAATTTGAAGTCAAAGAAAGTTAGATTTCCTAATTCTCATTCGATGGATAAATAAATAAATTTTTGTATGTCGGGCTCATTTACTAATTCTCATTTTGATGGACCTATATAAGGATTTTTGTATGTACGGCTAAAGCCTGTGTAAGGATGTATAAGTAGCTTCAAGCTCCTGAATCTTCTTTGCCGGAGTTCATAGATCCGATGTCGGACCATATCGGGTTTGGCCATAAGCAGCTTGAAGTTGGAGAAAGCTAGAGGACCCTTTGCTTTTCATTTCCATTTCGTAATTCTCATTTTGATTGATAGATAGATAGATAGATTTTTTGTATGTAAAGCTCATTTTATAATTCTTATTTTGATAGATTTATGGATTTTAGTATGTAAGGCTAAAGATGTAAAGCCAATATAAAAAGCTACAAGCTCTATTATTTGCATTGTTTCTAATCCTCTCTTGCTATTGACAGTAGAAAAGTAATTCCATAATATTCCAACAATTGAAATACAAGAGATAATGAATTTTGAAGATTTTGGAATAAAGTTGATCTAATGCCCTTATCATTAAATAAAATAAGGGTTCCCTTGGTTGCATCTTTGTACTGTCATTGAAAAAACATACCTTTTTGCCCTGAATAAAGATGCATCATTTTATTTTCTCCATAAAAATAAAACCATATAAAGGTACACACTGGAGCCGAGTATTAGTAAGAAAAACTTACAAAGTAGATTAGAAGAATATTCGACATTGTTCACACACGGGAAATAATCTTGCACATACAAATATATCCGACTAAAGAAAAGGTCTAAGTAGACTCCCATGTAAAATTGTATAAAAGGAACATAGATACATCCACTTTTTCTCCGTTTTCTATTGCCTTAACTGTATATAACAAAAAATGTTACAAATTTTGGTCAGGCATGCTAACAAAACATTTCCTTACAAAACGATGAGGTGATAACGCTTCTCATTTATGGTTTCTGTTATTTTGACTCTCCATCTCTTCAGCATCCTCAAACCGTTCATCACTAATCTGAAGCTGCAGTGCCAACAGGGAAAAGCGTCAAACTTGGCACGGAAACAAATCATCGTAGCGTTTCAAAGTACAAGAAGCAAACAAAATTTAATCTAATTTTCTTTTCACTCGTCCTAATTCTATATCTTCTAGCCATTTATTCTGTATTTTACCTCAAGCACTGAATGAGATAGATCATGGTTCCCAGTAGAATGTCCAATCGTAGTCAAGACCGGCCACTCGGCATCATCACCATCTGAGAAACATCACTATATCAGAAACAAGAGACTGTCAAAAAGATTATGCAGAAGGAAAAAAGGGAAGAGGGCCTGTACCAATCAGTTCATCCTCCATTTGATCAGCACTAAATATCCAATTGTGCTCCTCCTCTTCCTCTGAATGCAGCATGTATATTAACAAGTCAATTACCTTCACAACAGTAATGTTTTGCAAAGACGAAGAAAATAAGACTAAGAAAACTCCACCTGGAAAAGAAGACAGTACTCACCTTCGATAGGCTCAGGGTTTAGTTCGGCACATTTACTGAATATCTCAAATAGTGTGTCCACTGCGAAGCATCGAGCCAATAATAAGCTACAACCTATGAATTATCATGCGTAAGATTTTAGTTGACTGAATACCTTGATTAGGGTCTGACGGTACAAGTCTCATCTCTGTGATCTTTGATAGGTCAAGGCTATCATCCGATTCTGAATCTGAACCATCGGACTCATCCTCAGTTCCCATGTCAATCTTCAAGCAAAAGATAGAAATATATTAATCAATATTAGTTCAAATTGTAACCAAAACCGGTATCACAATCACACAATTCTACATAATTCTCCAAGGAAAGAAAAATACAAAGAGCAGAATGAAAACATGCTTCTCTGCATTGAAGAATGGATTTTGTGAATCTGTGATGCATTATTCATACAATCACGGTTTCAAGGTACCAAACAACGCAGGACAAAAACAAAAAGCCGACATCAAAGAAAAAGAGGCAAATGAATTGAAAGAGAATAAGGTTTTGAAACTGAATAGACTGATTGCATAAGAAATTGATAGGCCAAAAGTCTACAATGAAGCAATTACATCCCACAATTGAAACCATGCTAAAGATTCAAAACAATTGGCATTTAAAATTCTAATTCTACCAATAGTCACACCTATAACTCCAAAAAAAGTATTTCAACGGATAAAGCAACACCATCCCTGTTAGCAATCACTCCACCCTTTCATGTTTTAATTCTGTATATGTAATTCAATGTTGCACTGAAACAGTTTCCTTAACTAGTTGCATGATTCAAAAAAGAAAAATTTTAGCCTGAGGTAGCTAAGAAAGCACAATGACAACTAAGGTAATGGAAGAAAAAGTCACCAAAGTATTTGGATATGAAAGAGCGTGTGAGAAAGATAACATCTTCCCTATGTTTTTTCTCATAATCTTTTATTTTCCTTCCCTTTTATCTCCTCTTTCTACATAAATATTTTTTCTTGACGAATCTTTCCACAAAAACTACATAGCCATTACCTCCATCTTCTCTTAGTGTGTACACGAACTATTACTTTTCTCTCTTCACGAACTCTGTTCATCCTTTCATCAACAACAAATGCTGAGCAGTTAACACAAAAATCAACACAAGTTCCTGCAACTTGCTCAACGTCTAGTTCAAGACCCACATTTGCTTGGTAAACCTAAACACACACTTCCGAGCTCCTAAGTACAAGTAACAAACCCCACCTTCAAACTCAAATGCAGTGGTGCCATTTTGTATAGTACTGTGAGCAATACAACCTATAAATTGTGTGGTACACCCTAACTGAATATGCATTTAAATTTCGTGAAGTTTAATTGGAAACACACGCACACACAGAGATAAAAGCCTCAAGGGGCAATGATATATACACACGATAGAACCATATTACCTGGGTGTATATACATGGAAATGCGTAAGCATCAGGATCCCTGGACACTGCATGGAGAGACACCGACAAGAAATCAACTGCGTATCCTTTCTCCCTATCCACGTCGCTTAACCACATCACTTTCCTGTAAAGTTCACAATCACCCAACATATCACCAAGGTACAAGTGCCTGCTTCAGGGGACGTGGCCACGTATAGGCCAAGGGGGCCATGTGCCCCAGGAATTTTTAAGAATTCAACTGTAACCTTACTAGAAAGTGTATATTTGCAATTGAGTACAAACTAATTGTAAGTTTGCCCCCCACTAAAAGTAATATCGAGTCCCATGTTTTACTAGGAAATACTAGTACACATTACACATATGACAGTTGACAATACAAATTTATAAACATCATCTATAACTTGATATTCCCAATATATATGACATCATAAAAATTATTTTCAAAACCTAAACATTGGGCTGTCCCTAAAAAATTTCAGGCTTCATCCACGCCTGCTTATGCATATCATGTATTTATTTAGAGAGAGCAGAAAAATTATTAGTTAGCAACAAAACCACTTTAATACAAACTAACAATTACCAAACATATTAAATATAGTTATATAGATATAAATAAATCTATAATGGGCTTGTTTGGCAAACAAAAAAGATAATTTTTTTGTACATGTACATTTGTTAGACACAGAGAGAAAAAAATATACTTATTTATATTTTCAAAGTTTTTAAGCATAATGATCATAGTTTTTCCAAAAATTGTATACTTTTCACATACCTCACACTATTCTAGTCTCTAATTTGAGACATATTATTAAACAAATAAACTTACCACAAAAATATCAATCAGGGAACAATTTATAAATTCTCATATGTATCTATAACACTAAGTGTTGAAGATAGCAAATAATACAATGCAAATGGTTGTGCACTACTTAACATGGTATCAGGCCGATGCTTGAGTTAAAATCTCACCGCTACCCAATTAAAAAGTTGAATTATATACTTGTTGGCTAAAAACTCTTAGTAGCCTAGCACTCACTTTCATACAATAAAGCTGGTACTACTGTAGTCTTATAAAATTTTCCTTTCAACCGTAGAGACATATTACATTCACATAAAACTCCAAATGCATTTCTATACTTCGTCCATCATGCTTGGTTCTGTGATTGATATCTCTTTATATCTCACTATTATTTTGAATATGGATACAAGTGTTACAAAAGGACATGCGTATTACAATGTTGGAGGAGCAAATAGCTTTCAATAGGAATGAGTGGCATAAAAAAATTCACATTAACGACCAGACATGATGTATTATTTTGTTCCATTTAGCCTATCCCAGTATAATGAGATTTTCAAGGCTTGGAATACAATGCAAATTTCCATATCAGCTTTACTTAAGTCAAAGGTGTAAGTCTCACCATTATTTAATTAAAATTTTGAATTGCACTGGCTAAAAAATACGTCACAAGGGAGATGCCTATTGAAAATAATATAAATAATAAAATTTTCTTTTAATATATTACACTTTAGGTCTTTAGGTGAGATGGTTGCAATGAATTAACAGTAACTAATACAGTAGTACAAAGTAAACTTTTTTCATCCTATTACAAGATATACATTTGAATTATATATATGACATGATACAATTTAACGAGACCTACGAACATATATAGATAATAGATAGTACTTGGTGGAGATGTAGAGAGTCCCCGATGACTCCGGCGGGCGGTTACCGAGCACGACGGAGACACCTGGCAGAGAGTGGATGAGCTCTTCGCCGTCGCCGGAGTTGAGAACTGGTACTCCGCCGCCGTCGCCGGCTCTGTTGGTGAAGAGCCTCAACCCCGTCGCCATTTTTGCACCCTCTGCAAAAACCCTAGTTTTTCTAGAGAGAGAACTTTTTTGGTTTGCTTTCAGTTAGGGTTTATATACAGGCGCCAAAATTGTGAGTATGTGTACCCGACCCGACCCGACCCTGTAGTGTAAAAGGATAGAAGGATTATTTTTACAAATAATAATATGGTTATATTATTTGTATTAATTGTTTCAAAAAAATAACAGGGCTCGTGATCTAGAAGCATTTATGTGAATTATTTTCACTTTTTATCTCATAATTGAATCATTTGCCTGATATTATTTTAGGCGAAGTAAAAAATTGAGATTCCAAATTTGGAATAAAAAGCAAAAGACTTAATTTAGTCTATAAGTTTTGCCTTATTCTAGCTTGTAATAATTTATTAAAGAATAAAAGTTATAATTACTTGATTTTAAATGATTAAAACTAGACCAAAATAGAAACTGTCTATTTGATTTTGGACAATCTAAAAATATAAATTATGTCAATTATTTAGTTTTAACTTCAAAACCATATAATACTACTTTTGGAGGGGGGGAACTACACTAGTGATCCCCATAGTTTGAAGAAAAGTTATATTTGGTCCTTGAAGGTGTTATGTCTCCAAATTCACAAAACACAGGTAGATTAGGTACATTTCATAGTATTTTTCTAGTTTTAAAGTCGTTATTGTGGTCATGTGAAGACAATATCAAATAGATGATTATGAAAAAATTATTTTTTAACCAAATGCGGTTAAACTCATAATTTTCAATTTTAGAATGCTCTTTAATGGGACCAACTCTATCTCTCTTCTCAACTTCGAAGTTATTGTTATAATCAAAAGTATAGATACCAAATAGAATTTTTGTTGAAACTATGGTCTATGAAAGAAAAATAAAAATCTATTCTTGAAGGTTAACATTTACGAGGAAAATTCATAAAAATAATTCTCATAATTCGAATCAAATATAAGTTACAAATTTTGCAACTTCTATTTATTGTCTGATTCTTATCCCTGAGAAAAATATGAAAGGGCAATTGTCGGAATGCATTTTAACTTTTACAATATATATACGTACACTATAAAACTGATAAACTTGTTAATTCCATTGGCTATTTCATATTTCTATAAAAAAATTCACATATTTTTTAATACTTGTTTCTTTTAAAATTACTAATCACACAAGTCAATGGCATTGAACTTTAGCTAAAAAGAATTACCCAATTTTAATGGAGGGGGCTTCTTAACATTATGTTATAACTTCCAAAATACATATTTTGGCATAGCACAAGTGCATGCTTATGAGTGTTACAATTACTGAAAATAGGATCTCAATTATTATGATTCTAACATTGGTCACAACACATTCGGAAAACGTCTTCTCCTCAGTGAAAATATTCCCAAATCAAGAACTTATTGTAGTGATAGAGAAATAAACTTCCAAATCAAGAACAACTTATTGTACTCCTCGATAGAGAAATAAACGACAGTAACATCTAGTATGGCTCAACTGGTGCTCGGAATTTAGCTCCCGCATAAACTGCTGCAGAGCCCAACTCTTCTTCAATCCTAAGAAGCTGCAGTCCAAAAGGAAAGTTACTAATCAAAGTTAAAAATGAAAAGGGACCTAAGTGACCTACATTGTATGGGAGAAAAATGGGAAGGGCACATTTTATATCTCAAAAAGCATCAAATTCAAGACAAGAAGGACAATCAAAGTCACCTGGTTATATTTAGCAAGACGCTCAGAGCGGCAAGGAGCTCCAGTCTTGATTTGGCCCTGTTTAACAAGAAACAAAAGTAATCAGCTAAGATACTCTTTATCGTCAAAATCCACGAAAAGTCTGGCCCACAGCTACTAGCACAGCCAATTCGTTTACTTAATTTTTAAAATTTTTTTTCTTGTTTCTAGTGGTCCAGAGACAATAGAAATTCTGACCCACTTTCACGAGATAAGTATCAATAACCAAACGCTCCACATATACGATAAAACTACTATAGCTTCACAACCAGCGTAGTTTACATGAAGCATTTTTCGGTTGAAGACCCAAAAAAAGCAAAAGGATGAAAGGAAAAGAGAGAAGTTATTGTTCTAGCCAAGCTTGCACGCATACAAAAAAAATAGCACAGGTATTACCGTGGCCAAACCAACAGATAGGTCTGCAATGAAAGTATCCTCAGTCTCTCCGCTACATATTGGAAAACATGGAAAGATCAGTAATCCACAGAAAAAATTGGTTTGAACAACAAATATTTAAACCAAGTTCTTAAAAAGTATGCTATACCTTCGGTGGCTAGCCATAACACCCCAACCAGCACATTTGGACATTTTTACAGCTTCAATACTTTCCGTGACAGAACCGATTTGATTCACCTACGAAAATGCGTACATCAATATTAGATTTGGCCATAATTCACCATTTCTAAATATTGTAATGCCTTGATTAAAAAAAAGTCATTAGAGTTAATCTCCATAAAAATATACTTCATAATCTTTTTGACACACCACAGCTTGCCTAATTTTAAAAATTGTCCGAGGAAAGCCGCAAGGTGCTGTCGCAAAAGTACAAGATTGAATTACAGTAAATAAAAGAGAACTTAAGAATACATAAATCCACCATCTAAGCTAAGATATCGAGAGCATTAATCATTACCTTCAAAAGAAGGGCATTGCAGGTCTTCTCATTGATAGCTTTCGCTACTCGCTGAAGCAGCCAAGAAAAGAGAGACAGCTCGTAAGCTTTTAATGGATTTGAAAAATATAGTACAGTAGATCAACTTAGCTTACTTTAGAGATTAATAAAAAATATACCACAAACGATTAACATCATTTGACACTAATCTCATTGGGCACCAAATTGGTATCACAACGCTTACCTTAGGGTTAGTCACGAGAAGATCATCACCCACAATTTGCACTTGCTCACCAATTTCAGCGGTCAACTTAGCATAGTGTGTCCAGTCATCCTGATCAAATGGGTCCTCTATTGATACAATGGGGTATTCACTCACAAACGACTTGTAGACATTCTTCAAACTGTCTCCTGATATTTTTTGAGATCCATCATTGTTCTGCAATATGATAAATTAACTGGTTCAGCTTCTAAAGTTTATGATCATTTTAAGGTGACTATGCATTCACTTTTAAGATGATGATATAAAACCAGGCAGGCTGGTTAAGCCCGTAATAGACAAAAAGCCAAGTGATTTTGAGCAGTGACAGTCCACAGTAATCCCTCACATCCTAACATATAAATGCTTTCATAGAGAGCTCATGACCTCTTCTTTGAAGTTCAAATCATATGTCTGGTCATCGTTACTGTAGAATTCCGAAGCAGCAACATCCATCCCAATTACAACCTGGATGAAGCATAATGATTAGACCCGGTTATGAAGATGACAAGGGTAAAATGCAAAGTAGATGAAGGTCAAGCTAAGCAAACAGATCATGAGAACTTACTTTTCCAGTATACCCAGCTTTTGCTATGGCTGTCTTCAGCAGTTCAAGGCCTTCCTTGTTTTCCTATAAATTATAGAACTAAACTTTAAAAAAGAAAAGCAATAAAGAGAGAGATTATCACAGATCTCTTATTTGAAAATTTAATCAACCGTAGAACAACATGGTGAATAAAATTCTACTTTTTAATTACTAGGCACTTATCAATCTAACCATGCAATTCAGCCCACAAATAACGAAAAATATGGACCTGAATATTAGGAGCAAATCCACCTTCATCACCGACATTCGTAGCATCTTGGCCATACTTTTTCTTAATCACAGCCTGGAAACAAATATAGAAAAAGATATCAGCCTTTAAGAGTGTCATTTTCACGTTAATCCTATGGAGAAAAGGCGGAAGAGTACCTTAAGATTGTGATATACTTCTACACCCATCTTCATAGCTTCTTTGAAAGAGGAAGCCCCAACAGGCAAAATCATAAATTCCTGCATTGCCAGCTTGTTTCCAGCATGTGAACCCCCGTTGATGACGTTGAATGCAGGTACAGGCAGGACCAAGGTCTTGTTACCAGCAAGATTGGCAATGTGCTATACAAGTTTTAACAAAACTTTTAGCAACTCAAAAACATGTATTGCAAAAAGCTGCATAAAGAAGGTATTTTATAGCCATTGCAGGTACCTTGTAAAGAGGGATTTTGTTCACCATAGCTCCTGCTTTACACACGGCAAGTGAAACTGCCAATATAGCATTTGCACCAAGCTGGCATAATGAAAAAGGAGCAAGATCAGATTTCAAGCTGGTTCTGCATTATGCATCTGAACTAGGTTTTTTTCTAAAAATAACACAGTTTATATCCCAAAGAACATAATCACCACTAGATTAAGAGATGAGAACACACATAAATCATTAACGAAATAATTTTAATCAACAATATTATATAATTGCCAAATTCAACACACCTTTTGTTTGCACCAACCCCATTCATTAACTGTTCCGTCAAGCTGCTGTACCATGAAGTTGTCCAATTTGGTCTGCTCTGTTGGGTCCTATAAAGCATCAAATAGTACCACATGCACCCCTATTCAATAACTTGAGCTCAATAAACATTAAAAGATAAATTTTGAATTTTACATGCAAGTACCATGTACCTTGCCAATCAGAGCAGGCCCTATGATGGAATTCACATTGTCTACAGCCTGAAACACAAAAATTTGAAACCAGCATATCGGTTACAAGGTAGTGAGTATGAAACGTCAGAAAAAGGACCTCAAAGAGATAATACTCTGTTACAGGAAAATCATAAAAAATAAAATAAAAATAGCAGCCTGCTCTAATCTGGCTAGTTTCGAAACAAATTTCTGTTGAAAACAAGATGGATGACTTAGATTTTGGGTACAAAAAGTTCTTATGTTGATTCGTCTAATTATGAAACATACCAACTTAATATGTAAAGGCACCATCAACCTCAATTGCACCAACTATAGCAGCCAAGGGCTGGTTTATGTGCCCCTCTATAACAAATGATTTATGCAACTGTTTCAACTTACTGCCTGACAGTCCTCAAGCTAGGCAGCTCGCCAGCTGCAATTTCTGTTTAACTTACAGAGAGAAGTAGCTATACTAAAGAGTTTGCAAACTAAAGTGTTACTATGTTGGCAAATGCTAACTTAATACGTAGAGACACCATCAACCTCGGTTTGCACCAACTATAGCAACCAAGGGCTGGTTTTTGTGTCCCTCAAAGACAAATGATTTATGCAGCTGCTTTAACTTACTGCCAGCCAGCCCTCAAGCCAGCCAGCTTGGCCAGCTGCAATATGCTTTTAATTTACAGAGGCAAGTAAATATAACCAAAAAATATATATATATATGTACACCTTGGCAACGAGCTACGACAGAGAAACTACTATGCATAAACCAAACAGAGAGCACAGTTCGCACCTTGAGGACACCTTTACCAAGGTAGTCAGATCCTCCGTCTCTCAACTCTAAAGCCTCATAGATACCTTGTATAGAATTTGCAATACAATGTGTTACTGAAAGCATGATCTAATTCATTAAGCAGGAATTCATGATCTAATTCATTAAGCAGAAATTCTTTCTGATGATGCGACTTCTTCGATTTTACCTGTGGAAGCACCACTGGGAACAGCAGCCCTAGCAAACGTCCCATTGGAAAGAGTAATATCGACCTGAAATTCAACCACAAACAGATATGCATTCACATGTCACAAAAATGAAACAAAAACAGAAATTTTGTAGGACAAAGCAGTCATTATCATACTTAAAATTTTCGAAAAGTATGATGATCTTTTGAATTCCAAGTGGGGACTCCATTACACATGCATATATTGCAATTACCCAAAATGAAAATAGAAATTACTGATGTGCTTATCTATTTTCAAACCAAAATGATCAAATATTGACCAATAAATTTGTAACCATTTTGCCGGCCCAACTGAAACATCAACTTATATTAACTTAAATCAATTCAGCTCGGAGATTGATTGTTTATCCATCTTTTTCCTTTCGAGAGATTATTATAATGTCAATGATATACAATACAGCCACATTTTCCAGCTGATTTGAGCAATCCCATTGATCTCTCATTTAATTTCTAAATAAAATCACTACCTTATAGAAATCATATTTCAAAAAATAAACATGGCAATATTAGAAACCAATACTAGTATTAGCACATAGTAGATCTTCTGATTCTCAACAATTTTGTAAAAATATTAAAACAATTATATATCAAATAATGAAATACACAAATATATTTTCTTGAATTTTAACTAGGGCTTCATTATTCTTATGAATTTTTTTTAATAGGAAAATTGTGAATGATATTTTTCCATTGAGAAATTTACTATAGCATTTCGAAAAAAAATTATAGAAACACAGAAAAATAGAAAGACTAATAGGGCACATTTCTCATCCAAAATTTCTCATTTGAGAAATTAAATAACAGAAATCTTTGGCTGGACCTACGATTTGGTTGTCTTTCATGGAAAAAAGAAACTATAGTGTCCAAAGGATCATCCGCCACTATAGGATACATACATGTTCATTTGGAATATGGCTTTTCTATTTCCTTTTTATTTATTACTTATAGTTTTTCCTCTCTTTTTTAGATTATTCTTTAAAATCCATATGTTTGATCCGGTAGATTTTGATTCATTTTCTCATCGAGCAAGGGAACGAAATAAATCAAATTACTTTCTCGATCAAAAATATTATACGAAATATTCTACCTTTTATTTTTTCTGTATCTTTTTACCATAGTATTTGACTCAATAGGGAATCTTTTTTTTTTAATATAAATCCATATTATTCTGTTCTAGTTGCTTCTCGATACGTCCCAATGGAAATCTAGTTAGTGAACTTATTCATGTGGTCATGCATTTGAGCTAAAGATACTGTTATAAGTTTGTGTAATAAATAATTTATGTTATAAAATTACTAAAAATTATTATTATTTTTTTTACAAATTTAAAATGGAAAAATGGTTAAAAAAAATGAGTTGTGTGTATATTACACTAAAATAGGTGTGCTTCTCATTAGGTTCTACATATATCTTTGGAAAATGAAATTTTTCTTCAACTATATGTAAGTGGATTAAATGGCAAAATTTTGCCAATTTATCAACTGGGTGAATCAGTGATACTATTTTCCAATACTATGGAGGGGGTAAGTGTAATTAAATAAACCTTCTGAATCTCTGCATTGCAAGAGAGGCCAAAAACCCAGGGTTTTTTATTTTACTTTCTGCAG
>MKEJ01009510.1:13431-28527 GCA_001753735.1 Embelia ribes
GATTTGATCTGGAAGAGCCCACACTTCTTCAACGCCATTAAAGAGCGCGAATTAGATCTCCGAGGTCACTCTTTAACCCCTCTCTCTCTCTCTCTATATACATATACATATATGCATACATATGTGACTGTATATATGCATCTATCGGCAATACTGATTTTGAATTATAAATTTGTGCAGGAAATAAGATCCCTGTAATAGAAAATCTCGGTGCTACGGAGGTGAGTGAAACTCCTACTCATTAGGGCATTCCCACCAGATTATCCATTTCCAATCCCTAAATTTTAATCTCTATATCTCAAGTTCTAAAATAACGGCTGAAATATAGGGAATTCCCTCAAAAATAATATCCGGGATGAACAGAGGCAGGAGTGATTTTAATAAACCCTAGCCTCGGTTTTGTGCTCGATTATCGAGGAGGAATCTTATTCTTTAGTTACTTTTATGCTTGCTTTGGTGTACAGTGGTACACATCATAGTTAGCAGGAAACTTTCTTGCACCTGTGAAACGAAACTAGTTTCTGATTCGGAATTTCTTTGTTTCCAGAACTCGTTATGGAAACTAACTTATGAGAAGTTTTTTCACTACTAGGAAACTTGCAGAATTATGAAATAAATCTTGTTTACTCACTATTCTTAATAGTAAAGTTATTCATAATAGTACTTAAAATATTGTGTTCTATATACACATACACACACAAAACACGCATACACACACACATATATGCACACAACTATCTCTGTCATATATATATATTTTCTTGGCATAGTTTACTAATTTTCAAGTCGAGCATATTGTTAATTGTTTGATTATTTATATTATCATTGCTTGCCTTTTCCTCTATTATTTTGTGACCATGTCTTTTATTTATCATTTCCTTACTGTTCCCATCTCCATTTCTAAACCGGTAATTATGGTACTAAGTGTTATGGTAAATAAGAAGAATATGAACTGCTTGTTTGTTTTCCTTTGTCGTCTTGTTGTTATTGATCGGTTGGCGAGCTTTAGTTATTCGGGCATTATATGTAAACAGGATCAATTCGACACCATTGATTTGTCTGACAATGAGATTGTTAAGCTCGAAAATTTCCCCTACCTCAATCGTCTTGGGACTCTGATAATTAACAACAACAGAATTACCCGCATCAATCCAAACATTGGAGGTTAGTTAAATGATTTATTTAATCTTGTTCCCTTTTTATCTGTCTTATTTATTTAATTGGGTTACCTTGACATCTTCCGTCGTCATGTGTTTTCAGAGTTTTTGCCAAAATTGCATACTTTGGTGCTTACCAATAATCGGTTAACAAATTTGGTAGAGATTGATCCCCTCGAAACACTCCCTAAGCTACAGTTCCTTAGCCTGCTTGACAATAACATCACAAAGAAGCCTAACTACCGCTTATATGTCATCCACAAACTGAAATCTTTGCGGGTTCTGGACTTTAAGAAAGTTAAGCAAAAGGTAGTTTTTTGTTGCTGTCTTTCGATTTAGCTTTCATGGATTAAATTCTTTTTACAGCTTACTCAACTTGCCTCTCTGTTATGAAGTAATACTCTTTTTGACTACATCATAGGACTAGAGGGCCAAGTAGCAGCATCTCTTTGCGCTTGCCTCTGTGCAAAGCACACACTTAGGCTGCAGTTTAAAATCATTTATCAAACCACTATTACCCAGTAATGCAGACTCTAGGCAAACGCTATTGAGGTTCAACTACTAAGTTTAAGAATATTTCCCGCATGAGAAGAGTTAATTGCTAAGAAATGTCTCTTTGATCATCGGAATGGTTATTTTGGTCGTTGAATTTATGGATATAGCCAGACTGTTGGATGTGAAATGATGGAGTTACGAAATTGAAGGCTTGTAACATGTATTATATCCTAGGTTATAAAAGAAGTAGAAAACTGTAGCATTACCATATATAGGCATAGATACTTAAACTTCTTTTTGCAAACCGAAGAACATGGTTCACTGCAATTCATGATTGCCTTGAGTTTGTTTAAGACTGCAAAAGTCAAATTCTTCCAAGGACTACCAAGTTCACAGCCAAAAGAATAAGTAACATGAAGATGGGACTCAGCTTTTTTAGATTTAGGCTTTGGAGGGGAAATGGAGGAACTGAAAAAACATTAAGTCGGTATAGGTTTTTGGAGGTAAAGTGTAGAATACAGAAGGAAGTTATAAACGTGTTTCGTCTACTTTGTACGAGAGGAAGTGAACCTTTTGGAGAGATTCTTGATAGAGTTGACCTAAAAATTTCTCCTCTCTCCTTCCTGTGGTCAATCCAAACCCAATGAAGTACACCACCCTCTCCTTTCCTTCCTACCCTTTTGTCTCCTAGTTGCACTACTTCACTCATTTTCCACTTTATTGACACGTGCTCCTAGTTTGTCAAATATCTGTTTAAATATGCTTATAGTTCATCAAAAAGTTCTTTGACATCGATTCTTGGCCTTGAACATGTCTTCCACTTCCACCATAGTTACTCCATATTTCAGTTTGTGAAGCACTGAAAATTTCATAGTTTCCGTGCCTTCAATTTCTTTAAATGTGACATTGCTGTTCTAGATGGACTGTCAGATTACTGCTTTTGTAACTTATATGTTCTGTCCTTAGTATTATTATTTCGTCATTGCAGGAGCGACTTGAGGCACAAAAACTATTTTCATCGAAAGAAGCTGTGGAAAAAGCTAAGAAAGAATCTGCAAAGACTTTTGTTCCTGGTGAACTTCCAAAGGTTCAAGCGGCTTCTAAGCAAGAGCAAAAACCAAAAGCAGTTGCTCCTACCCCAGAGCAAATCACAGCTATTAAGGTACCATGCTCAATGATCTCTCCTTTTCAGTTTCTATCTCTGTGTCATGGCTTTCATTTTCCCCAAATCTTGTAGTGAAGGAGGCTCTTAATGTGTAACCCTACTACTTTTAGTTGACAACTCTAATATGTTTTTTTTTTTGGAAATTAACAACTCTAATATGTTACCTTGATCATTACTACATAATTTGATGTTTATCCTTCATCCTCCTCGTCTTAACCGCTTTTCATTTTTGGAGTTAAGTACCCTATTTCAGGAGCGCTTTCGTTTGGTTTCATAATTGTTTACAAATGTTCTTGCAGGCTGCCATAGTCAATTCTCAAACTCTTGAAGAGGTAGCAAGGCTTGAAAAGGTAACCTCAACTACAAACTAGCTTTATAGAAGGTTCTACTTTTGGTTCGCCTTCGTTTTGTGTTGTTTTTATTTTTTTGCACTTTTGGAAGCTGATGCTTTAGGATTTTGCGTTGTCTTACTGGTATTACAATTCTTACGTTCTTTGTTGGTTACGGTTGTTATGGACAGGCACTGCAGACCGGCCAGCTTCCTGCAGAACTAAAATTTGGTGATGATGGTGCCATAACCAGCAATGATACACCCAAAGAGGACGCAATGGTTACCGATGAAAAAACTGAAGCCAATAATGAGCCAACAGAAGCTGATAAGAAGGACGATTCTGCTGATATGGACCAGGTACACAGAGAGCTTTTACATTAACATTATAATAACTACTCGTTTCGTGTTTTTTCTTGCTTATAACATTCCCGTCTCTATATTTCAGGAGTAAGGAGTGCTTTCCACTGTAAGTTTGCTGCTGTTCTGGCTCGGGAAAGTAGACTCTAGCTATGACCTTGATTACAAACTTTTTGTAAGCTTATATATTTTCTCCCGTCAAAATGGAGTGTTAACTTCTATAGTTGGTAACTAGTGTTCGTAATTTTCAGAGATGAAGTCATAGTTGGTAGGAGAATTTTGTACTATTTGAGATCCTTAAATCATGTTTGGAGGAAAACTCCCAAGTAACGGGTGGGATGCTGGTCTAGTTATCAGATTCTTTTCTTAGCCGTTGTTCGGTTGGATGCCTTTCGTTGGTAAATGCATTTGCTACTTACAGATTTAAAAGAAAAAGAGAAAAAATCTGAACTAAGGATTCAAACTTTTCAGTATCTATTTCTGGTCTATTCTATTGGATGCGTAGCATCTTTCCAAGGAATTATGCAAATATATATGAATTTAGTTTTCCTCCTTGAAGGTGTAGTCTATCTACATTAGCAGAGCAGGGCTTCGATGAATTGCACAAGTATATAAATTGTGTTACAACATAAATATAAGGATATATATTATCATACAATAAAAACCCGCAATTTAAAGAAAACACTATCACCAATGTGGATTGAAATTTCACCCAATATATTTCCCGTGGATGGAGAATGGATATCAAATTAAATGATTCTCTTATGCTGGAAAAAGCAGAAACAAAAGCATAAACAATCATAAAAAAAAATTTATAGCTGTTGCGTATACATTACCAAGAATTATTACTCGATCTGACGAATAGTTAAGAATTCATTCAGTCTATACATGAATTGAGTTGATACCTGATCTATATATTACTCACTCGTATGCATTTTATATACAGTATGAAAATTACAGACCTATATGCATATACCTAAAAGGATGCAGCATCAGACAAGTAAATATTCTGATTTGAACCATTAGAAACAACTGGATTTCCCGAATCATCCAAATCCACAAAAGCAGTATCACCGGCCTTGTAAACTCCGGAGAGGAATGCTTCGCTCAAAGGGTCCTCAATTACGAGGGTAACTGCTCTCCTCAAAGGCCGAGCACCATAACTACGGTCAAAACCTTGCTCGCAAACGAGGTCCATTACAGCTTTAGACACCTCGAGACCAATCCCGAGAGATGCAAGCCTTTGCTTCACCTCTTGAAGCATCAAGTTCGATATTTCGAGCATCTGATGGAAACGGAAAAAGTACAGTAAGTTAGAAAGATGTTTGTGGAGTGAAATTAGCTGCTTAGTAACGTGTTCTTATGCTAGCACAAGGATTTGCCATAGGAAAATGCAACAGAAATGAAAACCTTCCTTACAAAAGCGCATGGACTTGTAAGGACATTTCTTCACACTTCACTTTTTTCTTTGACAAATTCTCGCGCCAAACATGGTGTTCAAGTTGTAATCTTTTCAGTCCAGTTTCATAGGAATTGAGCAACGGAACAGAAACCAATAACTACGAGCTCAAAACCGAAAATACCTTTATTTTAATCAAAAATAATTTTCACTCGGCATTGCCTAGAAGATGTCTCAAAATGTAAATGGGACCAACCTGAGTCTTTTCCAAGGGACGGAAAACAACTATTTCATCTATCCTATTCAGTAACTCTGGTCGGAAGTAGGACTTGAGCTCTTCTGTAACCAAACTTTTCAATCCAGCATACGAAGTTGACACATCATCGTCTGCAGTCAAGAACCCAATGGAGTGGTGCCTGCCCTTTGCAATGGCAGAGGAACCTATATTAGAGGTCATGACCACCAATGCATTCTTAAATGATACTCTTCGACCCTGTCAAAAACTCACAGAATCAGAAATTTAGCAATAAAGTCATAATAAGCAAAATGATGCTACTGTCAATGTAGTTTTAGTTCGTTAGGTGTCAAATGGACCAAATACCAGCAGAAAAAATTCTAGAATACAAGCGTACAACTCGACTGTTGAAGAATGCAGATTCTTCTTAAACAGTTAAAACTTTTTTACCCCCTCATCTATATGCATACAGCTACTTTCCAGCAGACAGGAGCGCACGTAACAAGCACAAACCTGAGAATCAGTGAGGTGACCATCCTCAAATATTTGGAGGAGAATGTTAAATATATCTGGATGGGCTTTTTCAATTTCATCGAGCAATAGCACTGTGAAAGGTTGTTTTCTGATAGCTTCTGTAAGAGTGCCTCCTTCTCCATAGCCGACATAACCAGGTGGTGAGCCTATCAACTTGCTGACAGTATGCCGCTCCATATATTCGCTCATGTCCAATCTTAACATGGAAGTCTCCTGCAGTGGTAAACGTAATAAGACAACATTTTTTTATTACATACAGAAGTTATGAGGTATGCTAGGTGAAGAAATTTACTAATACAGATGTTTTCTGATATCACAATCCTATCGTAAGGAGCAAGGACAACAGATAATTAGCCTACCCTCTTTCTAACACTTCTAACTTTCAGATAAATGGCAAACAATAAGCCGCGCCAAATCCAACAAAGTTCCTAAATTCTAGTTTCAGAGCTAATCCAAAGTAAAAAAAAGAATTTTATAAATGATTAAATTAACAAATTCTCCTTTTTCAAGACTCAAATAGCTCAGGAAAATCTCTTTCCAATGCCTACTGTAAAAAGTTGTATTCAATTACATTCGGTTAACAGAAACCATCCTTCACGCTTCTTAATCATTCACTTTTCAGCATCCTAGAAATTAGTCTGTGTGAACATCGCAAGCCATATTTCCTCAAAATCCAAAATCATTAATTCAGAAAGACCATAATCTAAAAAGCATATAAATGAAACTAAATAGTATGCAGATGAAGTCTTACAGAACCAAAATAGCTAGCTGCCAAAGCTTTTGTCAATTCGGTTTTCCCAACCCCAGTGGGGCCACAGAACAGCATTGTCGCAATGGGGCGATTTGGGTCATTTAGACCAACACGAGATCTCTTGACAGCACGACTAATCGCAACTACTGCCTCATCTTGACCAACAACCCGTTCCTTTAGCAGCTCATCAAGACCAACTAGCAGCTTTCTTTCATCAGCAGTTAGCTGCTGAACTGGAATCCCCGACCAGAGTGAAGCAACAGCAGCTATTTCATTAGGTCCAACCACCAAAATCCTAAAATCGGGGAAAAAGGAAAAGAAAATTTCAGTTTAAACTGATGATGAGCAAGGTAAGAATATCGCATTTAACAATTCGAAGGTAATAAGCATACTCATCGTAGTTCGCAGTGCTTGGCAAAATGCTATCCTCTTTTGTGTCAGAGGCACCATCATTTTTACTCAACTTGCTTTCAAGGGCCTGCTGTTAGAAGCATCAAGTATATCCTGTCAGAAAACCTAAAATGGCAAGAGTTATCTATTCTATCACAAAAGAGAAGACCACAAGCGTAGTGGTTTTACGAAGAGTTTCTGTTCCCCAAAGATTACCCATCAAACCATCACTTTTTTATAAAGCGAATATGAAAATTATGAAGATAACTACTCAATTTTGCCCAATGCTCAGCACAATTCTAATGCATATTCAACCTATATTTTCAAGCGTACCTTCTTCTTTATAATTCCGAGGAACAGGTACTAAGGGGAAAGGAAAAAACAATGGGAACTGATTCAAACCTAAATGGTAATGATATAGAAGCCTTTTTCAAAACAAAGTAATTAGGTGACATGCAGATATAGAGAGGAATGGAGAAAAGATGTGATTAATGTGGAGAGGAAGATATATTATTAAAATGAAAATAATGTTTGCATGTAAAAAATAAATATATCAAGAATGACATTTCCTGTTGTGACTTGGAACATATAAACTCTTTTTTCACATGAATAAAAAATTCACAAATATGACATGGGCAGTGAATGCTAGTCTGTATGCATGCTCCTTTACATAATTGCCAATGGAAGTTTTGTCTTACCACTTCATGCATAGCCTGAACAGATCTAATCTCTTGCCAGTAATCATCTGGAGACTTTGAAAGGATACCCGTTTGCTGCTCCTTTTTCTTTCTGAAGGATTCCATACGAGCTCTACTTCCTGCCTCATCAATGAGATCAATAGCCTTGTCGGGTAGGTGTCTATCAGGAATATACCTCGCTGACAGGTACACTGCAGCATTTAAGGCCTCAAAAGTGTATTTACATTTATGATGGGCCTCATATCTTTCTCGCAAGCCCAACAATATTCTAAATGCATCTTCCTGTAAATTTTGCAAAACTGAGTAAATAAAGGAATACAAGACAACACAGTTCATAAATTGTCGAATTGAGGGAAGGTTACCTGACTAGGTTCATTCACCAATACAGGCTGGAATCTTCGTGCTAATGCTTTATCCTTTTCAAAATGTGTCCTGTATTCATCCATGGTTGTAGAGGCGATACACTGCAACAAGCGTAAAATTACATATCAGACACAGCCTAACAAGCAAGTCAAATGGAATTCATGTTTCAAATGTGTAGAATAGTGTTTTTCCCTCAAACAAAAAAAGGAGCCAGAACATCACGTCTGCACGTCTAAACCTCCGGTGAGAGTAAGGGAAAGGGGCAATTAAACAGGAATGAAGACCATGAGACCAATTTGAGGCCTTGAATAAAAATCAAGCAACACAACAACTTCATTGACTAGTACCTCAATTGGGGCTTCTTGCAATCAGAAGCACTTTGGGGTTTAACGACCATCAATTGACAAAAGAAAACACTGGCATCATGATGAAGCATAACAACATGCGGAAATGATCACCTGTAATTCACCCCTCCCAAGAGCAGGCTTTAACAAATTTCCAATGTCAAGACCTGATCCCTTGTTCCCACGTCCAACTGTGCCCGTACCAATAAGTGTATGAACTTCATCAATGAAAAGAATCACATCCCCTGCAATACCATCAAATATATGCATAAAGAATGCAGAGCAAGGGCGCAGATAACTCAAATTCAAAGACAGTTATTTATGTGCATAATATATTTTTACCTGACTTCTTCACATCTTTAATTAGTGTAGTAACACGTCCCTCTAACTCCCCCCTCTCCTTCGCGCCTGCGATTAAGAGACCAATATCCAAGGACATAACGCGCTTGGTCTTTGGATAAAAAAATTTACCTCATCAATGCCCATAACGGAGAGATCTCAAGAGCAAAAATAAATGCGCCAAATGAATGCAAGAGGTAACAGCCTAAACAAATATCAAGAACGAATAGAGGACTAAGCAGAAAACCCACCAGAAGCAAAACAGGAGCATTTCCCTGAGCAATACTAAGTGCCAGCCCTTCAGCAATCGCTGTTTTCCCAACTCCTGCTTCTCCAAGGAGAATAGGATTATTTTTGGTTCTTCGACACAGAATCTGAATCATTCTATGAACCTCGGCGTCTCGGCCAATGACAGGATCAATGAGGCCATCACCAGCACGAGCAGTAAGATCCACACAGAATTGAGCCAAAGCGCTTTTATCTGAGATAGAAACCTAACATACGTTACTCCATTTTTGCACTTGGAATGACCAAAGATGAAACGATGAGATATGCCAAATTATTACCTTTTGTTTTTTCAGAAGATCTACGAGCAGTAGATTTCTGGGGTGATAACTTTTCAGGTGCTCGTTTTAGAGCAGCAGGTGGTTCTCTACCGTCTTTGGCAAGCTCTCCTTGAAGTCTTATAACAGCCACAGCTGCCAAGCGATCCACATTTGCCCCTAATCTAAAAACGCATTAGGCTACAACTATATCCATAAACAACAAATTACCAACAAAACATCACTTGGAAAGCTTATGCACTTCTTCTGGATCATAAACAACCCAACAAACCATGGTGAGAGAATAACTCTTTCCCGAATATAAAAAATCATATTAGGCTATTGAGGTTCGGTTAAGGCGGTTTCGTCCTAAAAATAGAAACCAAATCAATTAAAAATGCGCAATTTGTTCAGTTCGGTTCGGTAAACCAAACCAAACCAAATTTATCGGTTTGGTTTGGGCGGTTTGATCGGTTTGAAGATGAACGAATCACATAGCCAACAATAACTATATCGACAATGACACTACATAAATTAGTAACATTTATAAAAATAAAATAAAAAAGAAGAAGAAGAAGAAGAAGAAGAAGAAGAAGAGGAGGAGGAGGAGGAGGAGGAGGAGGAGGAGAGAAGTGAGAACTCTCACCTAAAGAATAGAATGAATCAAAAGTGTTCAAGACTAGTGTAAGTCTTTAAGATTGAGTATGGTTTTGGCTATTACCACCGACCACTAATCATCACGCTAACCCTCGAATAACCAAGAAAGACTTTGATCATGAAAGTTGAGTGTTGGTTTAGGGATTGAGTATGATGGTTAAGGTTGAGTGTGATCAAAGCAAAAGTTGTTAAAATTTGATTTTAATCTTGATCTGGCTAGTTCGATCGGTCCAAGTTTATGAAATTTGGCTAGTTTTGCTATGAAAATTCTTCATTTTTCTTGATTTGCCTGCTTTTAATCTTCAAACTTTAATATCTGAATGTCTTCTATAATCATGAACTCTCGACAAATCCGAGCAGCAGCTATTTTGGTCCAATTGACACCAATTTCTTGCAATGCACATTAAAACCCGTAATACCAAAACATAGTGTGTTACATGCATCAAATGTTAAATAATAACAGTTATTTTCAAGGTTAACACTCTTGTTTTAGACAATTTTATACAATAATCACATACAATTAACAAATATATGGAACTATTACAAATATATGGAATTATTACAAATATATGATACAATTTTGTATTCTATTGAAAAATGAGTTATATACTTTCATAGACTGACATAAAAAAATTAGTAAACGTTTTTCATGCTTGTTTTTTTATGATTTTTAATATATTTACTGTATAGATGAAGGAAAGAATGGTTGATATTTTTATTATTTTTATGTTCACGTATATTATTACATAGTTATTACTCAATTAAAATTTTCGTATAAGTACTAACTTTAACCATCATAATTTCTTTATACAATAATCACTGGTTAAATCTCCTTATAATCTAATATAATTGTATTAATTGATTGTGTTAAAAAAAACTAAACAAATTAATAAGTTACGGGGTACAAATAGAATTTGACATGGGGGCCATTACTGCCAAAATTAGAATTATAGAGTCCATATAGAATTTCAATTAAAACTATAAGAATCTAGTAGTGTAATTAGAAAAGGGTTCGACCAAACTAAGCTGGTCCCTATTCTGTATTTAGATAGGAGGATAGGATAGGAAGAGGGAGAAACTTTTTGTGACATGGCCGGTTATTCTTGTTGTTTTCTTTGGCACTTGATGTGCTTGTCTATTAAATGATTGCTCCTTATTTACTACTAAAAAAGACTTATTAGAAATAAAAAAAAAAAAATAGTATAGGGATTTATTATATTTTTTTGTTAACATTCCCCCTACCTGTGAGTTGATCAAGTTATACAAATACATTAGTAATATTGTAATAATAAATTTATTAGTCAGACAGGTAAAATAAAATAATAATATCATGGTCGAGTTTAAATTTTGATAAGAAGTAAAATAATAACTCATTAGTTACTACTAAAAATAATCACTAACAATAAAAAGGGGAACACATTATATATAATTTTATTATAATTTAATTTTAATCTACAGAAGCTGTAAAGATTTTCATATGCTTGCAAGCTTAATGATGACATATGTGTATTTGTAATAGTTCCCATATGTGAAATTGGATACATTTTTTTCATCCAAAATTAATATTGTATGGATTATCTATATTGATGGTGGATAGAAATTATAATCAATTTATTATTGTTAATTGTTGGGTGAAGTTGAAATATTATCTGTGTTTGTTAATGAGAAGATAGGTCAAATCTAGGTCACCGATTTGCGAAACTGAAATAGAAGAAAAATTATGAGAACGTCAAACTTATAATTAAAAAAATGTTGAAAACACAAACGAAAGCAAGATTGGAAGTAAGGACTGTATTGTAGAGAAAGAATTTAATGACTTGTGGTCAAATTAATATGTCACCGGCTATGGTTAGTCTAATCAGTTGGTCAAGTAGATTAATCATTAAAAAAAATTCTTAATGTTCGGCTACCAAATGTCATATTTATAGTGACAACAATTCAATACAAGAAATTACTTTATAATAAATTGTAAAAAAAAATTATAGAATTATTATATTTTAAAAATAAATTATTATAAATCGAAACAAAAATTATTATAACTATTTGTAGACAAAAGAATAATAGTAATAAGTTATTCTTAATTTATAATAATTTATAATTAAATCACAATAATTTGAAGTGAAAAAAATTATTGTATTGAGAGGACTTACTAGAAGCACGCGTATTTAACAATATATTTACTTAAAGATTGAATACATTTAGTGGTCAATTGAAAATTTTAATACTATTTGGTATCTATTTGGAAATGAACATTGGGACAAATTGGTTACCTAATTTTAATCCTATTTGCGAATTCAAGTTGTCTATAAATTACATATATGCTCCATATAGGGTAGAAAATGAATGTTATCTTTAATTATTTTTATAATTAAATATTACATTCACATGTTATTTTTTTCAAATAACATGTACATATAGGTAGAAGTACCACGCGCGCACGTCGTCTATCTATTCAGGCCGGGCTCGGGACCTGAGCTTGATAACTGGTTACGCATGGCGCGTTAAACGCATCTTTGTTCTTATCCGGTTTTGGAACCGAGTCAAGTTCCGAGATCCAGGCTCGATTGTGTGCACATGTGTTGTTCAGACTAACTACCTGAGGTTACAAGTCAGTCATTATGTCACATTAATGGTGACTTTATGGCAAAAATTCATATTACTTCACTTTTTGCACACAAATACAGTCGGATAGTCAGAAAGTTGGTGTTAAAGGAATACGGTAAAGCTGTGGTCTCGTCTGATATATAAAGTTTATTTAAATTCCAGTGTTTCGTGTGTAACAACGTTAAAAAGAAAATAATATATATATATATATATATATATATTTCAATTTGTTATTTCCAGTTTATTGTACTTTTGTTATTCAGAAATTATTTTAACAGCAGGGCTAGATATTAACAATTTTAACCCTATTCGGAAATACAAGTTGTCTATAAATGACATAAATGCTTCGTATAGGGTAGAATACGAATGTAATCTTTAATAATTTTTTTAAGATGCGTATATAATATTTCATGCAAGAAGGTTATGGCTCTCTTGGCATTGGAATTGTTTATTGAATGTGTATATAACTTCAAAAAAAAAAATCGATCCCTAATATTTCAACATTTATATTTAACTTATAAATCATTGAATTTACCTCCAATCAAATATCATGTATGTCACCAGCAATGGATGTATATGAGTCGTTTATATTTACTATAAGGGGGCGTTTGTGACCGGTTCGAAAATTATTTGCCGGCTCCCAATATAAAATGCCAAACCATTTCGTTCAATTAGTTGCTGATTTTGGCATAAATATATAAATCAAAATTTCTCTATTGCTCCCTTATCCTTTCGTCGATCATGGGAATTAAAGCTTTATTTTTGTCCGAATTTTGCAATATTTCTTTATAAATCAAAATTTAAACATATTAACTTCGTTATAGTTTTTACAAAAACAAAAGTTATTCACTTTTTCTTTTGGCTCATGGTCATTATACCAATTACTAATCAAGGATAATAACCTCAAATAGAAAATTCAATAAATTTAAATATTTTCCCAAATTACTCTGCACCCAAACCTTGTTCCCTATAAATTCAACCACCAGTTTCCAAAATAGAAACCAACCCATTTGAGAACTACTAATTCCCCAAAATGGGTTCCTCTGGAAATAACCAAACAACCCCTGACGATGACGAAGACGAAGAACAGGCGTTTCTTTTTGCTTTTCAACTAGCAAGCGGCTCCGTTTTGCCTGCAGTTTTGAAATCCGCAATCGAGCTCCATTTGCTGGAGATTCTGGTTAGGGCGGGGGAGGGGGAGTTTCTCTCCCCCGAGGAGATTGCGGTGCAGATTTCGACGAGAAACCCGGAGGCCGCAGTGATGTTGGACAGGATTTTGCGGTTCCTGACGAGTTACTCTGTCTTGAAGTGTAGGGTGAGAGAGTCGCTGAAGGACAGGACGGTGGAACGGCTGTAAGCTGCGGGGCCAGTGTGTAAGTACTTGACGAGGAACGAGGATGGGGTTTCCTTGACCACGATGCTGATGATGAGCCAGGACAATGCAATCACGAATAATTGGTAATGAACAAATTTTCAACTTCAAATTTTCATATTTGTTTTTGTAAATCCAAATTTTTGCATGATTTGATAATTCAATTTTTTAACCTACCGTTTGGTTATGAGGTTTTGTTTTAACACTATGAATGTGTACAACTGTTTTAGTTCTAGACAACTCATTATAAAGAGCTAAAATAATAATAATAATAATAATAATAATAATAATAATAATAATAATAATAATAATAATAATAATAATAATAAAATAGTCAATCTTCTGAACATCGTTGGCATAGAGTAACTTGTATATTAACGTGTATTAAAGTTAGGTTCTGATTAATTGTCAATCCTTTAGACCTGTTAGTGTGAGAAAAGCTATACTCTAACAAGGTATTAAATTGAACCATGAATTATTTATTTGTACATCTGATACAAAAAGATTAGTAATTAGACATATCATCCAGCGTCATTATATTGAGAAGATGCCAGTAACAATCACATTGGTGCATTACAGTCGTTTGTTACTGATATGGTCACTTGTTAGATAGTTTTTTAATTTTTAAAATTTTTTATTTTTTATGTAAAAGTATAAAATTTATAGACGTACATTCTAGACCATATTTACCACATAATCTAGGATTTACGTCATGCCAAATTATTAGGAATTTTTTAAGATTACGAATATATATGAATTCGTAGGAATCAATAAAGAATGATGGATGGGTTAACGACGGTTCTATAGCTCTTTCTCAACTAAATTCCTTCAATTTCTTGATGAGACCTTATACTCTATTCATATGGAAAGAAGAAATGACAGCTATTGATTTGGTGTATTGGGGATCATAACCATGACGTATTTAACATATTAGGGTTTTTATTATCTCCTAATGGACCAATACTTGTATTTACTCATTTGAGCTCATATCGGATCCTTAAATAGTCTAATGAACTTACTTAATTTGATCATTATTATTTAGTCTATTTATAACAAATAACTAATATAATTGTATTAATAATATAAATCCACATAATTTATTAAAATTTTAAATTTCCAACATCAGTTTGTATGCGCCACGCTTGTCGTGGACGTCATCATATTTTGAGAATGATACTACGGTTCTTAGCATTCCTCATTTTGATTTTAATGGTAATATAGTTTGGTAGTGTAACTCTAACAAACATAATTATTTGGTCCAATATTTGAACCAAATTATTAAGGCAATGCTGAGGATTTTGAAATATAATTATTTGGTAAAACTCACATTGATATAGATAACTGTTGGAAAATATATGATTTT
>MKEJ01009518.1:0-17905 GCA_001753735.1 Embelia ribes
GGCCTTTTGAGTATACTGAGGTGAGCATACATTGTTGGAGCTAATCTCATGTGTAACTTCTCTGAACTACTTAATTTTTTGATACAGGTATTTTTGAAAGATGAATCCGATATCGATCCTCACGATCAAAATTCAATTCTTGAACATCTGGACAATGTGGTAAAATTTTCAACTTTACGTTTTTTGTCCTTCACGGAGCATGTTACTATTCTGTTACTACTAGTCTGAGATGCGATAGCAAGTCTGCAGCAAGTAAATATCTTTCATATTGGTTGTATTTTCAAGAGTTATCACCTCCGTTATGCTGTAGGTTAGAAATCTGATAGAGAAGTCTAACCAGAAGGCTACTGTCAAATCAGAACACAGACTTCCCTTAGTCCGAGTCAAGGTGACAATGTGTTGTTTTTGTACTTTATTGATTGTCTTCTCATTTTTGACACCCTGTGAGTTTTCATTTGTTTCTGATTTTGAGTCTTTTTTATGTTTTGCTTTTATTTATCTGTCCCATTTGGTTTGTCAGGTCGATTATTCAGGATTTATGACCATAAATCCTCAAAGGTTTGGGCAGAAGTATGTAGGAAAGGTATAATTTTAGGCTTTTTAGCTACATTTGACTTATGAGAGAATGTCTTCGCCCCTTCATGTTCTTTTTTGGTATTTTGTAAATGACAATCTCTTATCTTGTAGGTTGCAAATCCCCAGGATATCCTTATATTTTCTAAAGCATCAAGAAAAGGTCGTGGTGAAGGTATGTTTTATTTTTCTTTTGGGTTGTCAGCTCGACAGTTTATTTTTATTTTCTATTTACTTCAAGTTGACCAGACAAAAGATATGTAAATGTCCTCTGCTGCGTATAATTTCTTCTGGACTAACAAGAGATACTTGTATAGACCAAAAACAGAAACATTTCTTCAAGAGATAATCGTAAAGACCAAGTATATAAACATTTCTTCTGAACTATTAATGAGGACCTCTTGAGCTGTTGGCATGCCATTCTTACTTCTGTAACGGTGGTTCTAAATCTGTAACTTGAGATTTTGGGTTCCTATTAAGAAAGTATTGACTATCCTCATAATCGCCCTTATGAGCCACTGTAACAGAATTTGAGTGGGTAGATGATTTATTTTAGGTAGTTTTTGTCAGGTCGAATTCTGTGTATCTTTTTATTTTTTCTATTTTTTGACTTTTCAAATCTGTGTATTTTAATTCTACAGCCTTGGTCCTGTTTTAACTGATTAAGTGATTATCAAGGATTTAGGGTCTAGCGTTCGGTGTGACTTGACAATTTGGGACGATTTCTTGACATGTAGGGAAAATTGATGATTCCGAACGGCTTCGACCAGAAGAACTGAATCAACAGAATATAGAGGCTTTGGTTGCTGAGAACAACTTGGTACTAATGGCAACTTCTACCTTTCGTTTTCAGTTTCTCCAACTATATATATATTTGGACAGCCCCGTGTACAAAGCTCCTGCATTGCGGGGTTTGGGAGGGTCTGATGTAGGCAGCCTTCTGCTGTTTCCAAATAGTTTATTTTTAACAGGACCAACCAGTGATGCACAAGTCGCAATGGAGGTGTGTGTGGCCTAACTTATAAAAATTCAAGTTAAGGCCTTAAACACCACCAATGCCAATTTCAAGAGGCTAAATATTAGAGCAATTATGATCATAGATTTTGTGGACATCAGTGCTTTGTAAACAATCATGTCAGAAAAGAACTGTTGAACAATTTCCTTCTTTTTTTTTCCTTATCATAATGGAATTATCACCTTTAAAACAATTGTCTTCTCTAGAAATGTTTGCTACCTGTAATAATGTCTCAAATTCTTTAACTTGACCTGGAAAGGGTTTTTTTTTTTGGCATTGGTCATGCATCATTAGTTTGTAGATCAAGCTTCATGCACTTTTTCTCCCTTCATAAAAATTTATTATTTCCAATATGATTTGTAATATCTATCTTTCCACTATAATTCATTTTTACTGTTGGATAAGGCAAAGAGAGACACGGAATTCCATTTTGTTGGAAATCCATATAATGTCTTTTTATTAATCAACCTTCGATGGCTTTCTTCTAAACAGAAAATGGAGATCCTTCCTGTAAATGACTTGGATGTTGCATTACACAATTTTGTAAACAAAGATGACAAAATGGCATTTCATACTTGTCTGCAGTACAACCTTGAAGAAACACGTGTAAGTATTCCATCCTGCTTCTGATTTTGCTGTCTCGCTTCTACACCATAGTCTTTAATCCATGGGTTAACCCATTTTTGATGAGTTAAAATATTTCACTAGCTACTTGCTCTAAATTTGAATGGATTTGTAACTAAGAAGCATGGATACTTCAAAATAGGTGCCGTGTCCGTATCGGACACACGTACTATGCGAACATTACAAAATATGTGTCGGACATGCCATGTGGCGAGTCCAAAATGCTATTTAATTATTTAAACTTTGGACACAAGATGGACTGATTTTGGATTTGTCATATATGGCGGATCAATTTATAACATTTTTTCTACTTTGGTCCATTTTTATTCATTTTCAGCCATATATTTTGGTAGTTTTCACAAACCACGTTTCAATAGTTGTTTATTACTTCAGTGCATGACATATTTTTGGGTCTTTCGATAATTGATACTCGTTAGTAAGGTGTACTAGACTATAACAAAATGTAATTGCTTTATTGCTACTTTGAACCAACAACCAATACATAACTTTACTAACTTATAAAAGTTATATTGAAAAATTAAAAAAAAAAGCTGAATCCCACCATGTTCGTGTCCAGAATTTTTTGAAAATTACCAATTCTGCGTCCGCACCCATGTCCGTATTCATGTCTATATCGCTGCTGCTTAGATTTGTACTATCATTATAATCTTGTTTACACATTTATGTGACAGAACAAAATTGCTCGGGATAGTGAAGCTGCTAAATATGAAGAGGAAGATCTAATTCTCAAAGTCGGAGAGACCTTGGAGGCAAGACCTAGAAACATTTACTTTTGTTCAGTACTGCATATTTTGAACATATCATAATTAAGTGGGGACATTTTTCTTTTTTCCAATGCAACCTCTCTTTCTCTCTCTCAAAGCTACCTTCTCCTTCAACCACTGAATTTTCCTTTTCTCTTAAACACTTGGATAAAAATTAACATAGAGAGTGCTTTTTCCTTTTGCTCTAGGAATATATATATGTCTCATCTCCAGAAATCAAACGTTGCTGCGAACTTTATCATTTTAACATTATATCAGATTTTATTGCTTTTTTTTTTTTTTTAAGTCCCTTCTGTGTTTTTGTCGTGATTGATGTTTGTCACACATTCATGACCATAATGCTGGAGCTGTAATACATTCTTCTTTATGTGATACTGGATTTGTGCAGGAACGATTGAAGGAAAGATCAGGCCGCCCTAAGGAAGCAACGCAATTCACGTCTTTGGGACAGTCCTCAGGGGTAATAGCACTCCCTCTAAATGCTGCAATATCTTGTAAAACTGATCTTGAGCCATGAAAGCGTTAAGAGCATTCTAAGTAATAATATAAGGTTGACATACGAGTCTACAAAAAGTGATCTGTAGATATATATTGCATCTATTTCTACTTGTCTTCCACAGGACTTTAGAAGTGCTGGAGGAGTTGGAAGTGCTGTCTCCTTCAGCGATGATGAAGATTCCAATCCATTATCCACTTCAAAAACTGCCACCAGAGGCAAGAAAACATCATCTTCATCTTTTAGGTCTTCACACGATGCCTCAATTAAGGCTTCTTCAAGAGGAAGAGGAAGGGGCAGGGGCAGAGGCTCTAACTTGAAGCAAACAACACTTGATGCAGCTGGTGCGTTCCGACCTTCACAGAGGTAACTTTTTTCTTTTTTTCCCCATGTATGTAACTACCTTACCAAACTGGGATGATTAGCAACTACAGTAAAGAAGGCAGTCTGCTCTTAAAACAAGTTTGGTATCAATCAAGCAAAGGTTTTTCATGTGGGTAGTCAAAATCTCCGATTGTTACTGCAGATCTGCATCGGTTGTCGCAGCAGCATCAGTTCGTAGTGTTGCTGCTGATGACGAGGATCTAGATTCTGGTTCCAATGATGAAGCAGATCCAATTGCATTGGATGATGCTGATGACAGTTCGGTATGCATCCTGTTTCATTACCTTAACAAAGTGCTGATAACTGAACACTGTAAGAGGATGGAATTGAAAATGCATGTCCAGGAAGCATAATGTTTAGATTGACTGTGAACCCAATCAAATGTGGAAAGTCAAGTAAATTTAGTTAAGAATACTCCAGTAATCTAGGAATAGCAACTTGGCTAAGAAACTCTTTTCCGGGCAAATGTGGAGATAATGGGGAAGCATTGCTATTTGGATTTACAACTGAAAGTGAAACTGTAAATTTTTAGAGCACAAAGAAACATAATGTAACTCTCTAAACTCAGCGGCAGTTTTTCTTTTTTCATGCCGTCGTTAGTGTATAAATACTATACATCCCTCAACTTCAGTTTCTTTCACTGTCCTTGTAAAGGCTACATCAATTCTAATTGGAACCAGCACACTTTAATTTTGATACTTGAAAGAGCCATATCCAAGGTTATCTAAACATGTCTCGGTTTGTTATATTTTTATGTGTCGTTTCTTGTATCGTAACCATTTTTTAGCAGTCTCATTTTATATTAAAACAGCACAAATATCACTTCGATAGATATAATATATCAAAAAAATACAAACATAATCAATAAAATTAATTTGTGTCTTTTACTTGGAAGGCCGATGACATAAGTGTTCGAGGAAGAGGACGCAAAAGAGCTGCCCCTAGGGGAAGGGGCAGAGGTTCTACAGCATCTAAGCGGGGAAGAAAAACAGAAACCAGTACATCCACAATCCAAAAATTGTTTATGAGTAAAGATGATGATGATAGCGATGAGGACATCCAAAAGAGAACTAAAAAGACCCAATCAACTCAACCACGAGTGAGTGTTCTTCAAAGTTTACTTTTCCAGTTTTTCTCATTTCAGTTTCAGTTTAGCATCTGTTAAATCTCAAGAATTTGAAGTTTGACTGGTTCTACTTTTGCAGGCAACAAGGTATGGTGCTCTGAGAAGGTAACTACGGAAAAGATGTTTTTTTCCGACATTGGTGGCATACAACATTACGTATCAGTGTATGGATAATAATCCTAAGGGCCACAAGGAATAGCTGTTTTTGAGAACATGGATACTTCAGAGGATTATTACATTCAACTGTTGTACCGGAACTTACATCCTCTGTACCTCTTGCAAATTTTGTGCCATAAATATTCCCTTGAATTTGTCAAAGTAAGTTGCAAGGCTAAAATCATTAGGAAAGTTTGCTGAGTTATTGCTATTTTGGCATGAGCTAATGTTGAGTAATGTAGTTCAGATTCCGTGTTTCCAGAATCTGTATATCTAACTCCAGTAGCATCTGCAATGAAATTATATACCTCCCCCTTTCTCGGTTAAGCCATGTTTTTGTGTCTGTAGGTCCGTTAACATTTGTGATTCGCGAAGTGAACAAGCCGTGCAGGCGGTGATCCAATTTTGTTTATTTTGTTCATCTGCAATTATATTCAGTACGTAGTCAGTGAAACTAGTTTGCACGTATATTACCTGTCAATTTAAAACTAGTTCTGAACTCATACAAGCATACAGAAAAATAACAATTCCGAGCCCGTCTGGTTTTTCCTTCCCAATTCACTCGATGAGAAAGCAATTGATCTCAGCATTTTACAATTGTGACTTTACTGCAAAAATTCACGAATTGGAAATGTATCATCTAAGGCTCGAGTTCATGTGAATCGAACACTGTCTAAACTGGTTCATAAGATTTCTCTTCGGAAGTAAGTATACTTGGTTATGCTTGTCAACCAGTCCTCAGTTCCACATACAAAAATTAAACAAAGATTGTAAGATCAAGAAATTTGGAAAAAAGAAGTCATATCTGCTATCCCAAGAAAAAAATCATACTCCAATAATGCTACTTGCAGAAAATTAAACAGCATGATTTGTTATTTTTTGGTGACTTATACATAGTACGAGTGATGCAGAGGGATAGCAATAAGTCGAGCTGCTCACGAACTGCTTGAGTTCGGTACGATAAATGCTCGGCTTAAGTTCGGCTCGATAGTAGATAAGACGAGCTCGAGCTCAATTCTAAGCTTGATAGTGTTAACGAGCTGAACTCGAATTGCGAACTGTTCGAAATAAATATAATATATAGTATTATGTTTAAATATATATATCGTGATTAATATAACAATAAAATTCACCTTAAAATAAATAATAAAAAGTTCTATTAAAATTTAATTTTCTTCTATTCATTGCTATCATAGATATATCGTCGTACATATTTTAATCATTCTGAATTTAAAATTCACTCCAAAATTATCAAAATGTTATTAACATTTAATATTTTCAGAATTAAACGAGCTGTTTGCGAATTTTTGCATAAGAGTGTATGCAAATCTAAATAAAAAATCAATAAATAGCTCAAAATGATAAAAACTTATACGAATCAAGTGGCTCGCGAGCTCCTCGTGAGCTGTTCGAACTCGGTTCTGTAAATGCTTGGCTCGATTTCAGGATGCCAAGCCGAGTCGAACTCAAGCCATGAGTTTTTCTTGATGAGCAGAGCTCGAATACCCCAAAACTCAGCTCGGCTTGTCCGTGACCACCCCTAGTGATGCAGTTCCTACACACAGAGAATAAACTGAGGAAACCGAACAAACTCAAAATTTAGTCATCATGCATAAATTGATCATGAAGGCATCTCCATTAGCCCACGTCGTTTTCATCCTCTCTTCAAATTGGAGTTTCGAGTTCATTCGCTACAACCATACAACACGTATTATGCCAAAAACATAACTCGGGTCAGACGAAAGATTTTCATAAGCTTGCCAGGTAACTACTAATATCAAAAGCTCAAAAGCAACTCCAATTTCTAAATTTTATAAGAATAATTATATACAAAGCAGTTTACGAAACATAAAAGTAGCGGGGATAGCTCAGTTGGGAGAGCGTCAGACTGAAGATCTGAAGGTCGCGTGTTCGATCCACGCTCACCGCATTTTTTTTTTTTTCCATTTTTTCCCATTTTTAACCACTGGCATTTTCAATATTAGAACAGAAAACAAAAATATAAGCATTGATTGATACCAAGAAACATCCCCACATATATAATAATCATACACAACTTTCTATATACATGCTGCTGCTACGGCTTGATCGGTGAAATGAGGCGAAGGCCGTTTAGCCAAAAATTTGTTAAAGGGCTACAACACCCATAAATCCAGTAAAAATTTAATATTTTAGTGTAAAATTCTTTTTATGTGGCTTCATCATTTTCCAAAATAATTCGTTAACTTCCAATTCTAATTTGTACAATGTTTGCCCCGTTTTACTTTTTGGACTTCGTCGTATTCCCAGGAGGTTACCCCCATGTTTACTTTTTGGCTCCGGCCCGACTTCTGCGAGGAGTTGTGAGAGATATTTAGTGTTTCTATAATCCACAATAGGCGTCTTGTTTTTTCTAGTCTTATTTGTCGGTTTTGTAAATTGGGGTAGCAAACAATCATCATCAACATCACCCATCCTTGAGTTATCCATTGCCTCACTATCTTGTAGCCAACTTTAGAATTGGTGTAGATAACGTAGTTGTACTTGTTCTTATTTGAAAAGTTTGGAGTTCAATATTAATTTTTAAAATTTTACCATATGTTAAAAAAGTTGGACTTCTAAAAGTGTTCTTAGTTTTATTTTATTTTTTTTATTATTTTCTAACGGTAAAAGTGTTCTCAAGATGCGATCATACCAAGACTCATAAACAGTATCCCATCAAAACTGTGAAGTGAAGCAAGATTTGGCAATACTAAAAAGGACAACCTCTTGGGAAGTCTTCGTGTTGTTTCCAGGAAATGACGTGCTTTGGCGAGTATAGTACCAGGACGAGTAACCTCATGGGAAGGCCTTAAATTGCTCACACTCCTTAGCCAACCCTAGTCCTTAGGATTAAGTTTGGTTGAAGAGAAAGAAGAAGAAAAGTGTTCTTGGTTTTTAAGAATACGAGGTTGTAATGTCAAGAAATTCCCAAAAATTGTAGCAATTTCTAGACTCTCAATTTTAATCTCTAATACCTTAAACTTTTGAATAGAGCCTAGATATAGAATGCCACAGCATACTCCCTAAATAGTATTGCAGCAAATCCTCTCTTTTGAGACATTAAATAGTATTTGGATACATTGGTGGAAGAGTTCCTTAGATTTTATCCCTTAAAATTTAGGATAGGAAGACTTTAACAGCAAGGGTGGAAGTACCCATATTGCAGGATGAGAATATTCATTATTTACACTTTGTTTATTTCAAAAAAGAAGATGTAGATTTTTGGAGGGATAAGATTATGTTATATTAGGGCAAATTTTGCAGTGGAAAAATATCATATTTTACAAGTTTAGGTTCCTTTATTGTAATATCCTAAATTCTTGTTCATGTAGTCATTTCAAACTCTACTAAAAGAAAACCCAAATATATCCTTCAATTTGTCTAAGTAATTATGGATCCCTTGATATTTTGCTGTCTAATAATCATAAACTCAACCTAAGTATATGTTTTCCTATTGCATTGTGCCGTCAATACATTTGCGATGTGACGAGGTGATAATTTTCCTCCTCCTTCTTCTTTTTTTTTTTTTATCCCGTAACTATGTTCAAGTTATCATTTTTCACAATCTCATACTAATCCTTTGATATTCTATCATTTTCCAAAGTAAAATAATTCTTTAAATCTAGTGATCAGTCTCCAATTCCCAGCTAGATGAAACCGAACTATTTTGTGTATGAATTATGAACGTTTCAAGTTGTTGACGTTTCCATTTTCTCTTCTTGTTTTCTATGGCCTAGTTTCATGTTTATGTAAGGCCGAAAATTGAAACATCATCACACTGTAGCGTTATTACAGATGCAACCAAGTTTTTGAGGCTAAGCCCACAGTCGATCACTAGACAAATTCACGACCAAGTTGCCCTAGCAAAATTACTCTTAGTAGCTTCTAAAAAGATCAACAATATCCGATTTTCCCGGGTGCTAAGTGCCCAAATTCCTGATATGGCTCTTTAGCTAAATCAAGCCCAACAACTCCATTATGTCTGCAATATGATCATGAGAATGAAAGGTAGTGTTGAATCGCTCGAACAAAAAGCCAGCTCTATAAGCAACAAAGAGCCTGAGGTACGGCCAAATAGCTGCTGAGGATGTCCCTAGAAGCCTCTACTGCCTTGATATCAGGTTGACCGTCGAATGGTTTAGAAAATCAAATCTTGAAAACAAACTAAAACAAGAAAATGAGGTCCGGAAGAAAGTTACAGACAACCGTTTACATCTTCTTTTTGCATCGTTTCTGATTATATCCTTGCAACTTTAGGCGTGTTCAATTCAACTGCTTCTAATTCCAATGATCCTAATATGGTTATTTTTTCATATTGTAACTGTTTTAAGTCAACTAAGACTCGACAAACGCCTGGTTTGCAATGACGATTTTGATGGTGTGACAAATGAAGTTCAGAATTTTGAATATTTTAGCTGGCTCAATGCTTCTGAATGTACCTGTACTGAAGCAGCTCAAAGATTCAGAAACTCAAAAGTTGTTATTCTCTGGGATTAAGGAAGACAGTCATATACCAACCAAGTTTCGCAATCCTAAATACTTATTAATGCTTAATTATATCGGCTTTTAACATTTCCAAAGTTTTTCATTGCTTTCAAAAAGTTATTTTCCTTGATGATGATGTAATGGTTCAGAAAGACCTGTCGTCTCTTTTACCTTTCGATTTGAATGGGAATGCTAATAGAGCCGTCGAAGCAAGTGTGGAGACTTTTCATAGAATCCACAAGTACTTGCACTACTCTCACCCGTTTATACGTGCCCATTTTGACCCCGGTGCTTGCTTCTGGAATTTCGGCATAAATGTCTTTGGTATGATCGAATGGAGGAAAACAAATGTAATTGGTATTACCATTACTGGCAAGAGAAAAATAGCGATAAAATTTTGAAGAAGCTTCGGTTATCGCCACCTGGACTGCTGACTTTCTATCGGTTGATCAAGCTTCTTGATCCCAATTGGCATGTTTTGGGAATAGGGTTCTACGAGTGTCGGCTCGGAGCTATTACAGGATGGGACTGTACTGCACTTCAGTGGGAACTCACAGCCTTTGGTTGAAGATTAGCATGGAGAAATACAAAACCATAAGTATGTCAATTATGCTGATCAAGGATGGATACAGGAGACAGAAGTATCAAAATTATAGGAGACTAAAATTATTTAAAAAAATTATATTGAAAATTTAATAACAAAATTACATATAATAAATTTTGCACTAAAAATTTTGAACCTAAAATATTATGGGGGATACTATAGCCTAAAAACTCATAATTCTGTACTCATGCTGATTAATATTCCTATTTATGAATTTTTAGTCGCAGAATTTAAAAAAAAATTTATAGCTCAGTATGAGTTGTAGCATGCTGCTACTCAATTTTTAGTCGCAGAATTTAAATCTAATGATCCAGATTTAAACAACTCATGATTTTAAAAAAAAAATTAATTAAAATTTGGACCATTGAATCTAAATTTTGCGGCAAAAAACTGAGCAGCAGCATGTTATAGTTCATGCTAAGCTATAACAATCCTGCTTCCTATGTATGAAATTGTTTTTGCTATTAATCTTTGTCAGCGTGAGGCTATAGCAACACCATAGCGATTGCACTTTTCCTCAAGTCAATGTATAGATTCTATTTTATTTTTATTTTGCAAATAAGAAATTAACATTTGTTATGGTAATTTTCTGATATCTCTAATTTGCTATAGCACTTCCTCTATGCATACTAAAATTTCATGTGGATGTTTGTGTAAATAAATATTTACATATTAATGCTACATTTGGTGTGGAAATTTCTCGTAGAAAAAAACGTAACAGAAAACAAAATGTTATTATTACATCCATGATTTTTAAGGATTTTTTTTTTGAGCATCAATATAAACTTTAGCAATAACTTTTTCAAATCAAAATATTCATACGCTGTTTCTTTTTCCCCCCTAACAATGCATATATGGAATTGTTTATGTACATATCTTCGTATCTCTGATTAATATAAAAATTGAACGTTATGTTATTTTCGCTTTAATCGCAACAAGTGTCTCCCGATATATTAAACATGTGGATGTTATTATCACTCTAATGATGACAAATGTCTTTCCATCGTTCTAACATTTGTACACTTTTATTTAAAGAAACATATATTAAAATAAATATATTACCATATATATTTGATAAATTTTAAATCTGCTCTTATTAAAATAAGAGACATACACATTGAGAATAGTTGGAAACAAAGATACGTTGACCCTTATGAAATTAGATCCGCATACATTGATAAATATATGGAAGCATAGGATATGTTAAAATAACAAATAGATTCAAAAAATTAAACCACTTTAACCAAAATAAAATCCATAAAACACTTCACAACCTCGTAAAACTATCTACATGGGCAAATAGGTAAGAAACTACAAAACCACCTCCCCCAACAAAAAAAATAAATAAATAAAAATAAAAAACGTAGACGGCAAAGGTGTGAAAAAACAGTAGAATTTATTCACAATTCTAACTCAGTTTTAGTTTTTCTTGTGTACATAAAAGTTGCCCCTAATAACTATTTTCACTCTGATCGTAACATTTATCCACAAAATTATAACAATTACTTGACATTTTTCTCATGAAATTAGTATTTAAAACAATAAAACTTATCATATTAGAAATTATTAAATTTATGTGTGCCATAAAATTAAAATTTAAAATAATAAAATGTACTATAGTAAAATTATTGAATTATATACATATATATCAACTTATCATAACAGAAATTATTAAAATTAAATTTCATATCAGATCAAGCTCAACCCCAAAATATTCATATATATCTTAGTATAACTGTAAAATAACTTATCATTATAAAAATTACTAAAATTATATTTAAGAATCAACATACTAGTAGTAAATAAAAATTTTCATAAGTTGATTTCTACCAATTTGAAATTCTCCCTAAATTTTTAAATATTGTCCCAATCAACATTAATTTTTTAAAAATATTTTTCATAATAAGATTTTTACATACTTAAAATTAAACTAAATAGACATTAATTTTTCATAAAAATATCATCTTAATATAAATTTTACCAATCGATCTTTTATAAATTTATAAATCACTGGAAAAAAAAACAAAAAGATGTTATATTGAAAATAAATTATCAAAACTAATTTAATAAAATAATTAAAATTAATATGATACTAAAAAGAATATATTACATACAATCCCCTTATCGTGCAAGCAACACTGTATTGGAATGTAATATAACATCTTGACAATAAGTAAGATAATTAATTAACATTGCAAAAGCAGTTATCTCTAAAAGATTCAAAGCAGATATAGCCTATACCTGGGCCAAAAGACTTGGGCCTTTTTGGCTAGTTTCAATCTTTCAATTTTTTATTTTCAAAAACTAAAAAATTGTTTGATTAGTTTTTTATATTCAACTTTCAAAAATTAAATTTTCTCCTAAAAGTAAATCTCAAAACTCATTTTCCTAACTTTTGATGTTTTCAAACTTTAGCTGAAAAGTAAAAATTGGCAAGATTTTCAAAAATGAATATACTTCAATTTATTACTCTCAATTTCTATTTATAACTTCTTTTTTTTGTCTTGAATCCTACTAAAAAATTATTTCTAAAAATTATTAAATATGATAATTGTGATTTATTTTCATATTCAAAATTACAATTTTTTGACTCATTTATTCTTAATTATATTCTAATCTTATCTTTTTTATTTCTAATTTAAAATATCATAAAAAAACTTCTAAACTTTTAGCTAGTTTTTGTGTAAATGCGTAAAACATGATAATAAAAATTCCATGATTTTGCATGCATAGAGTATGTTTCTTTCACTCTAACAATCCAATAATCCAAGTGACCGAAGCTTGAAAATAACAATTTGTTAAAAAGTTTTGTTAAGATAGTGAGGGTTGGGATGAGTTGAATATACATGATTTAACAATTTATTTGATATATGATCGTTAATGGTTTGTGATGCTCCAACTTACTATTTCCTATATGTATGTAGAATAAATATCCAAAAATGTATATTGTACAAAATAGTCAAACATTTAATGGTTTTATCGTTTTCTTACAATTTTACTTCCAGTTCTTACAGTTTGCAAATTATTTTTCAAAAATTGCTACCAAATAAGTTTTTGCATACTAAAAACTAAGCTAAGATAAAATCTCTAATTTCAGCTTTTAAAAAATGAATTACTACTCAAATAGGGCCTAAGTTTTTAGGTGAGATGGTAGTGCAACATTGAACGTAGTAATCAGAGCAGGCTCGGGTCCTAGTTTCAAGTATCACATTACCGCTACCCAATTAAAGTTGAATTGCACTTGTTTGGCTTAAAAATATGCCACAAGTAAAGGAGCGTTTTGAAGATAATAAATAATATAATCATCACACCGTAACCGTTAAGCTTTTAGATGAGGTGGCACTTGAACCTTATGCAAGATACAGCTCAAAGCAATAACTTTTCAAAAGACTTGGCAAAGGTTTCTTCTAGTTTCGATTAAACATATAAGAAGACCTGCAAATGCAGTTCCATTATGCTGTTTATATCGAATATTGAAGGCATTTTATGCGGAAATAAGGAATGCTGGACAATATTATTACTATTATTTACCAATTCTGTGGAAATTTAAGGTAGACCTAGATCGGTAATTCCAATTTAGTGTCTTGTATCGAGGGAGAGAGTTAAATGAAAACAACCACGAGAAGGTGTGAACGACTGCCCCGAGGTAAAAAGTTTTATTACTATTAACGTCTCTGGACTTACAGCGTAACCAAAAACTTCAGTTTAGTGATTGCTGGTGAGAGAGTTCCCGAAAATCCTTTCGAAGCTAAACCTCTGCAAATAAAGCCACCAACATAAGCAACGTAACGGTCAACAATACTTATAGCAAATATCACGAGGTTAGAAATCTGTTGAAGCCGCAAGAAGAGAAATCAGGAAACGGTTCTTCCACAGGATTGACGAAATTGACTTGGGTTGGGCAGTACAAATGTGGTGTGCTCGTTGCTCAACAAACCGAATGACAATAATATATATCTTCGTGTGTTTACGAAACATAATAATTGAGACATTACTTTCTAATCAAAACACTTACAGGGATATAACATTTCCGCTTTTGCACGTGACATGAGACCAACTGAAGCACGGGCTGACCAAATGATAGTCCCAATCCGTAATACTTCCGTTTGTATCGTTTAGGGCTCTTAGCAACTTAATCAACGCTTCACCTGAAACATTACAATAAATCAAAACTTAGGAATGTAAAAACTGATTTCAGCATGTTTCAATGAACGATTCAGCCACGTTATTGCCACATCAATAAGCTCTATGAGAAAATAAAGAGACAAAAACATTTAAAAAAGAACAAATTCCGTAAGATCACAAGCAAATATATATTTTATGCGAATTGAAACCGAAGTTACCTTCTACATCTGGGCCGTTGGATGAATAGCTAATTTGCAGCACATGGACAAGCATAAGGCAGCTGACTATCAGCTTCATATGGCCATGCGAGTAGCGAAACAATCCAAGTGAACGATCGACTCTGCCATCCGGGGAAAATTCCTTGAGCGGTTTTTTGTACTTTCCTACATAAAAATAACTACAAACACATAAAAAAGAAAAAATTTCTATTCCAACATAGAAAAGCATACTATAATTTCATTAAGGAAAGGAAAACTGCACTGAAAACCCAACCGGCACGAGGCATCATGTTTATTTGCAATGACATGACCCATTCTTGTGAATTTGCCGCCAAACGCGGCTGCTTGTTACCACCCATCGATTAGGTGTATAGGCTTATTTCGTGTATCTTTTGGGTTGTGTTACTTTTACCATCTCCAAGTTTCTTTCCCAAGCTCTTTTTTCAAAAATTCAATTAGAAAAAAAAAAGGGGTCGGAGCCTAGTTAGTAAAGACTTGAATATTGTCCTTGATACCCATAGTTATGTATAAATTAGAAATACTTCATGTTTCCTAATTAAACCTAACGAAAAATGCTCTCATGGACATATAACGTATAATACATGTATAATTCAGGGTTTTTAGCTGTTTTTGTGTTTTAAACTCCCGAAAAGTTATTTTTGAATAAGAAAATAATTCATTTTCAGGAAACTTATAATATAAATCATATGGTATGCCTGAATTTTTGGAGCTTGCTTTTAAATAAAGTCCGTTATAAATCCATCTGTATTGAAAAAATGTTCTTTTACTTCAGAGTAAAGGCTGGAATGGACACCCAAGACGAAAAAAACCCGAATAAGCAATATCCAAGTACTTGCACACAAAGACGGATTCAAATATTTGCTATGGAGGTTCAACCCCATAATTCGAAAGCATCCACTTGGTTGCCATATGGTTTTCAACTTTTTGTTTTCAAAAGCTGAAACCTATTTGATTGTCAGTTTTCAAGAACTAAGTTTTCTTATAATAGTAATTCTGAAAACTCTTTTTTCTAATTTTTCACTTTGTTCAAAATTTAGATAAAAAAAAAAGATAAATCATATTTTAAACAATAAATCTACTTAAATTTTACATTCTTAATTTATATTTGTAATACTATTTTTCTATCTTGAACCCTACTAAAAAAAGTCTTTTATAACAATTATAATATATAATAATTGTTATTTAATTTTATATTAAAAAAATCACTCGTTTATTCTAAATTATCTTCTAGTTTTATTTATTTTATTTTTTTCTCATTTAAAATATCGTAAAAGATTCTGAATATTTAATTAATTTTGTATAAAAAGATAAATTATGATAACAAATATTTCATAAAACAAATGATGTGCACAGACGTATGCTTATTTCGCTCTAATAATTTAAGTTAATAAAACTAGAAAATAAACAATTTCTTGAAATATTTTGTAGATAGAGTGAGGTTTGAGATGAGTTGAATCTTGATATATGATCATTAATAATTTGTGGTGCTTCAACTTACTTACCTATAAATTTACATTTTCAAAATTATATAAAATAAAAAAATAAAAAACATACATTGCACAAAATAATTAGCAAATTAAAGTTTAAAGTGTTTAATAATATATTTTTTTTAGTTTAATAGCTTGAAAACTAATTTTTAAAAGTTGTTGTCAAACAAGCTTTTGCATACAAAACATTAAGCTATAAAAAATATCTCCAACATCAGCTTTTAAAAATAAAAACATGAAATGTTAACCGAATTGAGCCATGAATATTATATAAATTGGCCCAAATGTCATTCTTTTACAAGTAAATTAGTCACTTTTCAATAACTTATGTTTTGACCACCTTAGGATTTTTTTTTTTAATATCACGAAATATTAAAGGGGACAAATCTCACTTTTTTCTAAACTTGGGGACCAAGTTTGTGTAATTTATAGGAGCATTAGTGTAATTTATCCTAAAATTTATTTGCTAAAATTTGCTTTTTTGTTACGGTACGTGGGACCAAAAGTAAGGTTGGCCATAGGTCCTAATCGTACTTGTCCTAAGCTATGCTAACACCATCATAGTGGAAATTTCTTTTAGACTATGATTGCTGATAAACAATTGTTTCCTAAGCATTTGAGGGTAAATGATTAGTAATGTGACGTGGCTTTCAAGTAAAGACTTATAATTTATTCAATTGTTTATAATATCGCCGCCATTTTGGCCGATATTTACAATGGGTCGTTTCCTTCTTTCCATTTCCCGTGTTATATCTGCTTCCATTTTCATATTCGGAAACTATGGTCCGAATCATAGTAATGTCTGAATTAAGCCATGCTAATACCATCATAAAGAAGCTAGTAATCGAAATAGAAAATTCATTTAGACGATGATGATTATATACTCGTAGACAAACATTGTTTCCTAGGCATTAATGAAGCAAAGGATTAGTGATTTGGTATAGCTTCTTTTCAGTAGATATTAATACACTGAAATATTACTCGTCCTTGGCAAATGGTAGTTATGATTGCAAAATCATATGTAGGTGTATACTTGAGTGATGTAGATGCAATCAGTAACCTTGTGAGACGATGAGGTTGAACGTTGACACAAATGGGTAACCTATCAAGCTGAATGTGTATAAACATGTGGAATTGGTAACACAAGTTGAACTGTTTTCAACCACTAAATATGAAATGATACCTCCAAAAATTGCAGTCCAATTAATAAAATGAGGACAAATTGTGCTAGCAGGCGAACATTAAAATAGTGGTGCTTAAAATGAATGGAGAAAAATAATACAAAATCCACGTACTTAATCTCAAGTTCTTGTCATTTGAATAATCTTCGTAATCCTTCGGCTAGTCCAAAATGTCGAATAAGCAGATTAGATAACATAAAAAGTACCCATGATAACTCATCTTTAATATATAAACAAAGAGAATGAACATCGGAATCTATAGAGGGCTTTAGTTACATCCGCCTAGATTTTCTTTGAAACCTTCCTACTTTCCAGGCTCTTTTGAGCAGTTTCAAATTCTTCCTCTATGGGCTCGGCAGATGCCTCTCCTTCGCTATATTTTGCAATCATAGATGAGAAGAAGGAAATAAATTGTTTGCCCCTCTCATTTTGGCATTGTGAAATAATTGTATATAAATCATCTGATTTTTTTTTGGCCCTGTAGAATATTTGTATAACATAATAAGTATCTAGTCATAATTTAGTAAATCATGGAAATAAAATTAAATTTTTTTCTTCTGAAAGGGGTTACTTCACTCTACTTTTTAGAGCACTCACAGCAGAT
>MKEJ01009524.1:0-11199 GCA_001753735.1 Embelia ribes
GGATTACAGGGCGTGACACTCTCTTTCGCCGCCTGTATGTCAATTTAGGATTGGAAAATATCACCATAATGTGTTAAAATCTATTTATAGTCCAAAGTTGTCCGGAGGCCGTCCACCGCCGGACATAGGTTTGGACACCCACTTCGTTCGGACCAAAAACTTTGGTTTGCGCTAAACGTTGTTTTATTCCTTTTTGACTTCTATCCACTTCAAATTAGCTTTTGTTCAAAATTCAAAACACAAAAGTTATGAACAAAAGCCATAGATATTTGAAACACCTTGCCAATGGTATATTATAGGCCTTAATCGAATTTACAGTTTATGAATTATACCCAAAATACCGAATTATTGTTCGAAAGTTATCATTCAAAAAAATTATTTCAAATCGTTTAAATTCTAAACTCACTAAATATCCCCTTAATGGTCGCTATATTTTTAAACTCATCATTTTGAATTTATAAAGCCTAAAATTTATAATGGAACCTTACAATTTTTATCATGCCAAGCAACTCTTTTTTAATTGGTTTAAATATTCATTATATTTGCAAGTTGACGGCCAAACTGTTTATGAATACAATAATTCATTTGGGATAATATTAACTAATTTATCATTGACCAGATCCAATTCTCAAGTGTGAGCATATCAGTTTTCATTGTATTTTAAGCTAGAGTAGACTGATCCTATTGTTAGTTTTGTGTTTTAAACGGCGAATAGCTTGTGCTTGAAGCATGGGGTAGCCATTATTATAAAATTAGATGTTTACTCTTGGACATCTTTAAATAATAATAAATAAAAAATAAGTTGAACGGAATAAGTAACAAATTTTATTTTACTTATTTCTCGTAGTGGTAAAAATAATCAATAACTCCTGCATGGGAAAAGTGGAGATAATAAACCGTGGAAAGAATTAAATTGTACCAATATTGTTGTTGAACCAATGACCTTACAGAGCATGCACTTCCCCTAGAGGCCAAACCAATCACAGGGAACTTTGCGAATAAAGTAGTTCATTTTTGTACTATGGTATAAATAGATTCCACAAATATTTTAATTATAAAAATTAGAGGAGATTAATAAAAATGTAAAAATTAGGATTTGAACAGATGATCTGATCACCCACGTGTACTTGCCTAGGAAAACTACACTATATGGAACATTGTGGACATGTGTGGTCTATTTTATCTCATATGAGCATTTGCAGGGTTTTTTTATTTGAAGGTGTAAGTGGGATCAATATTACGTTTTTTGTTTATCTGTTTTTAATATTATTAAAATAGTACACATAATATAGTTTGTCAAAAAAATAGTAAAATATTATCAATAATTCGTAGAAAAAAATTAAAATAAATTTGATAAAATATATGGTAAATTAATATTTTAATAAAATATTGTTCGGCACATATGCTGGCAAAATGTAAAAAAAGTGAATTGCATGAATGGTCCCCGTAGTTTCAACAATAATTTATTTGACCAACCATATTCTCAATTAAAATACTGATAATACCTAAATTTTCAAAAATTACAGATTCGGTCCCAATATTTTCAGGATAATATCATTCAGGGGTAATTATATCACAACACTTATTCACGATCCCACTACAATATACACTCATGCTTCCTTTTTCTCTCTCCCTAATCGTGATTTAGTATACATTATCCAGAGTTCCATTGAACTGTTTAGGAAAAAAATATAACAAACTAGTTTTTTTTTTAATAATTGCATAAAACTAATTAGAATAATTTAATTTATTAAACTGTTAATAATATAAAAAAAAATGTTATTTCTATTAACATACTTATTTGATAATTTTTTAATAAAATTCCTATTAAAAAATTATCATTTATATATGATATTATTTTAATAAATTAATTTAATATTTAATGTTTAATTTTAATAAATAATAATTATTTTTATTAATGTGTGATTATAATATATATTTTTATCACCAATTGTATGTATTGTATTGGTATGTGTAAAATTTTAAAATAAAGAATAGTGTAAGATATAGAAAGTCATTTTAGTAAAGTAGAAAATATAATAAATAATCTGATGCAGAAACTAAAAACTAAAAATTCTATAAAATAGAGATAGACTTACTTTTCCTGTATTTTAGAAAATCTATTAAAGTAATCTTATGCAAATATTCTATCTAAATAGACTCACCAAATTATTCTTAAGTAGAGAAATATAAAAAATCTAGTTGGCTTGGCTATTGTAGGGATTGGAATCCCCTCTCCCCATAGCCAAATTGCCATGTTTAGCAACTAAACTGCATATATGTATATTACATTTGTGTATGTAGGTCTAGTAACTGTTATATGTACATTGGGTAATTTCACCCCTTGCCAATGTGTAGCTCCGCCTTTGGCTGAAAGTCTTAACCCTAATGTTGCTGAAACTTAATTTGGATCGCGATTATCTCATAGTCTCAAGGAGGAATACTTTTCAACTTTGTTACCCAGAGTCCTCACAAATTTTACTGCGAAGAGAGGAATTCGTTGCGAAAGGATTCGCATCATCCTAATTCAGATTTTGAACATGAAAATAACAAAGAAAAATAAATTTCCCAAAAGAAAAAAGTTCAAGCTATATCTCTTATAGCTGAAAACCTTGCTCTCGATTTATTTTTTTTCTAAGTCCATTGAAAATTATTATCAGTACGATCTGCTAATTTATTTTATTTTACATCCATCAAATGTAAAGATTTCATAAAAGCGACGCATGCGATATGCAAGATGATCCCATCCCTGCTATTTTAATTTTTATTTATTTTTTATAATTGATAATGGTTTTCAACTCATCCATGGGTTTTAAACTATATGTATACTAGCCTTCTAGAAATAAGAGAAAAAATGCTACCCATCTCATTCCTTCTATTTTATTTTTATTTTTTTTCTTATAATTGACAGTGTCTTTGGACTCATCCGGTGGTTTTATACTATATGTGCTAGCCTACAAAGAATAGCAGGTTAAAGGTTTTTAACACTATAAAAAATAGTTTCACCATAAAGCATAATTTTTAATCACAAAAATAGAATCTAATCTATATAATTATAAAATACCTTCAAATTTTTATTTTAAAGTCTACATATGTGACCCAAAAATTATTCCTCAGCTTTAAGCTATTTTTTTTTTTTAAGTTAACACCACTTTCCAAAAATAACAGAAAAAAAGCTAACTGGGCTCTAAGAAATATAGCATGGGCGAAATTCGAGCCGTTGGACAAATTTTTTATTTTTTTCTGGTACATAAGCCATTGGACATTTGTATATCCATATGGACAGCTAACCTTATTTGTATTTTAAGCGGTTGTTTAAATAATTATTTCAGGAACCTTTTCTAGCTGTGTTGATTCAAAGGAATTGAAAACTTTATTTCACTTTGCCAGTTTGTGACTTGTTTTTGGATAACCAACCTTTGTTCATCACAAAACCAATTAGCTATCACCTCAAAAGCTCAGGCTTTTTAAATATAATATGTTGATGACGAAAAAGGCAGGAGAACATCAGGAAATAAAATATTGGGGGTTCTAACATTATAGAAATGATGATGGGAGACTAAAAAGCGACATAAAAAATTAAACTAAATAATAGGACATAAGGGTTGCTTAAAAATGCAAGGGTCTAATATGCGTCTTGGCAAACGCTTACTTCCGCCCCTACTACAAAGTTCATTTTGGTAAATTCCTACGTTTTTATCATTGGCCTATAACGGTGTCCTTAAAAGTACTAAATTGATGTTATGCACAACCATAGCTAGACAATCTCATTTATTTCATATTGCACCTTATGTCCTCTGAAATAACGATCCATAAACCCTAGTACAGTATCATTTTGAGGGTTCATTCATAAATTAGCAAGGGCCATGGCAAAAAATTTAAGTGTTGAATATAAAACATAGCCGCGTATAGGAAGTGTGTGATTTACACGTGATAAATGAGTTTCTTATGGAGTAAATACTTAGTTTTGGTGCCATGTGAGGAAGAAAACAAGAATTAAAAGATAGGGATCGACTTGACTTTTTTCTTTCTTTTTTTTCTTCTTTGTCGGCCAGTAACAAAGATGGTACGTTTAATTTAGACAAAGTCAACAGGTACACGGTAGTAGAAAAAAATAATGTTTGTATTCGTGAGCCTTTGTGTTTTTTTTTCTTTTTTTTTTTTAGGTGGGGGGAAAGATACTATTGAAAGCCTGAAAAACTCAAATTCTGCTAAACCTAGGAAGATCTCTTCTAATCCTAATTTTAGACTAATTTTTTATCCATCGTTATATCGGATATTTGTAGTTAAAGCAGGAGATGTGACCTACGTGGCCAGATTTTAAAACAGGAGCATAAACAAAAGCACAAGATCATCACGGTTTAAAAAAGCTCTACGGTAGCGAGCAGTAAAAGAGGGAAAGCAAACAGAAGCAACAGCGAGTACACGTCTGTAAATAAATGATTATGGTGAGCTAAGGTGTAATTGTACAATTATAAAGGGGGAAGTTTTTAAACTTAGCTAACCGGCCATGTCAAAATTAGAGGTTCAAATGATCAAGGTTGAGTTCTAATTTGTTTAGGTGTGGCTCGTTTGTTCAATAGGTGTGCTCAAACTCAACTAATATATATAACGAGCTTTTTTTCACTATTCAACCTCAACCGGTACAAGCCCGTGCAGAGCCCATGTCTATTCAAGAACAATTTAGATTATTTAGATCTATAGACGTTATTTGTTCTTAATGTATTAAAATGTTTAAAGGAATGCATCATTAATAATTAAGCCTATTATTAATGTTGTCACGTCCCAAATTCCAAGAGCCCGGGGACAAGAGAAAAAGAAAGAAAATAAAATGAAAATGAGAATGCTATGATACACCACGCCACGCCACACCACACCACCATCTCGCACTATATGCAAACTTCCCATAACGAAAATATTTCCTCCACAAAATCAAGTAAAATCATTTTCAAGTTGTTCCAGAAAATCAATCGACTTGTATACTTTAACAATCAACTCATCTCTATCAGTTGATATATAATCCATATCAATTGACATATTTGATCCCAAAAAGAAACAAAACACTCTGGAACAAAATGCCACTACATCAATCGATATATATTGTTTAACAGTCGACATATACACCAACAGTCTACATATAAACCATATCAAACAAAAGTACCTCCAAAGAGAAATAGAATAAACCGGAACAAAATGTAACCAAATTAGTCGACATATATACTTTATCAGTTGATATATAAATCATATTAGTCGACATATTTTTCATATAACAGCACAACTACAAGTAAACTTTCACGTTTACAAATACAACTTTAAATCAAGCTATGTGCTTGTACAAAAATAAGAAGTACCACACTAGTCTAAGCCCAAAAGTTACCCTACACAACTCCACTAATGCCTCACATAAAATACAATATTAACGAATGAGGCTACATTGTAAAATGATATACAAAACAATACTTATAAGAACATGTCTTCAAAAATATATACATAAGCAAATCTGAGCACCTCAAGGATGGCCCTCGCTCGCATCCACACCTACCACACAAATAACACAAGAAATATACGCAAAAAAAATATACAAGTTAGATTATTAAATAGCATAATAAACTAGATATTATGTGATGCATCGAATGTTATGCAATACAATGCTATGTAATCTAACTCATACATTCCATGACTCCACAATACGCCACCACAACCCAACACAACTCAAGATAAAGGTGGGACTAGTATCTCATCGCATTTCATAAAATTTGGGCTATACTCCGCATGCCCTTTCCTAATGTACTCCCAGTGTGACGTCGATCATAGGCTAGACTCGCGTGTGTTACTAATACATTGAGCTGTCAAGATACTCACGGTAAAGTGCCATGCCTTCTCAAGGTAAAATGTCTTCCAGGTTTCTTTCTCGCCCTGAAAAGAAAGGAAAAATACTCAATCCCAATATGATGCAACACAATGCTTTATTTGTAGAAATTCATATTTTCAAAACCACCTCAATTACAATTCTCCGCCTTTAAACATCGCTTTTAAAAACCGCTATTTTACTTCACTTAAAATTATGCATTTATCTCCACATTTAAAACATCGCCATCACATTTAAACATCACTTTCAAATCTCCGCTTTTAATTTTCTACATCAAAACAATATATTAAAACTCCGCTTATAAATGCCATTTGCAATTTTGCCTCACCTACACATACTCATATACTACACATCAATATGAATTATACACTTCGCCTAAACATGCTTTCTATACATCGCAATTAAAGTAATAAGGCAAGCAAGTAACATATTAGGGACAAAACCCTAGACATGATACACATGTCGAGGCACACACAAAGAATCAAGCTTATATTGTCATTTTGTAGTCTACCCGTACCTCTAATGACTCCAAACACCACCTGAAAGCCACTTAAATAAAACCCCCAAACACACCTCCGTTTGACCAACCAAGTTGATCTAACTTCATATCTCGGATCAACACGCATCTAGATACAAAAGCGATCTCCATGAGATAAGGAACAAGATAAACAAATTTATTTCGATGTACTTAAAAGGCATGAAAATCGAGACATAACAAACAAACAAGGAAAAGAAGAAACTTACCTCAAAAGATAACTCTCGCACTAAGGATCGTAAATATGTAATTTTTATCGATGTACACCCAACCGAGTTAGATGAAACAAGGAGAAAAAAGTTGAAACTAAAAGTTCACCACACCATTCTCTCACTCCCTCTCTCTTTCTCCGGTAATTGGGGAAAAAGAAACGAAGAAAATTTATGTCTATTAGTCACACCACATCCCATTTTACACACATACCACATAAATTCCACCACAATATAATACTACACAAGAATTATACCAACTTCAATGAATACAAATAATATGGAATAAATAATATCATTAAATCATATTTATTAACATTATTTATTTAAACAAAAAATTTACTAAGAATTTCTAGGATGCTACGTCCTCCCCACGTTAGGAAATTTCGTTCCCAAAATTCGCACACACTACGCATCGTAGGAAATGTTATAAGATAAATTAGATGCAAAATATCGCACACGAACTTCGCACACAATTGGTAGACCGGAAAAATCCTTTCTCATCAATCTTGTTTAAAAAAAATGATATGACATAATTGGTAGACTGCTACAGACTTTATAACAACCCTATGGTTATTATTATTTTAAAATATCAGAATATGTAGATATAGATTATTTTTTTCCTAGTAAATGTTTGATATAGTATGTTAAAGTATAAGAAATTTTATATTAAAAGTCTATATTAGAGACACATAGTAATATGCCATTTATACACTTGTTAATATTTTATTTATACACATGCTTATTTTTGCACATGATAATATGCCATTTAGATACTTGTTAATATGCTATTTATACACAGTTCATTTTTTTAATGTATGTTTGTGGTAAATATATAACCGTATATGGTGGTAACTACAATCATATACACACACATGGCACATATATATTCACAGCCCACGCATGGAATTTTTTGTATGGCATGTATTTCTAATATATTTATCATTATTTTGGGTGAGTTTAGTAATTTTTGGTTAAAAAAAAAATTAATGAAGGACGTTCCATGGAATTTTTTTCAGAATTAAATATGGGTTAGCGAATAATAAATTTTGGAGAGAATATTTCTATTTTTATTGGTGATATTATTTTAATTATTGGAATTTTAGATATATAATTGAAAACTAATTTGTACTTTTAGTAAATAATTATGAGCTATTCTATTGAGAAAATATTATCAACATTGTAAATATATGTTTTATGGGAAAAATGAAGATTTAATATAGTATCAATAGTGAGAAATTATGGTAGAAATTAAAATAGCGCTTTTGGGAAATGAACGTCGTTTTCTACGTAAAACAGTATATGGGTTGACAATATTTTCTACGATATTCAAGAAAGCATAAGGAGTATTGTGGATACATATTGGGACTTTTTATAGGTATTATATTACACTATTTACATATAGGATCAGCTATGAGTTGATAGGAGCACATAGACAGAGGCTTTACTTATTAGTGCCTACCATACTTTGAGTAGGTACAAGTTAGATACTTTTATCTTATAAATGTCTTTACGATATTATGTATAATATTTTCATTGATTTTTTTGGGTAGTTGGGTTAGTGGCGATAGTGTAGTGATAAGGTGTATTATTGATTTGATGGCCATGTGTTATATGGCCATATATATGTGTATTTTTGTGTGACATGTGTTTTGTAGGGGGTGATGCAAGTAGTGTTTCCCTAACTCCCGGAAGGTAGACTTTGGGATGGAGTGCCTCAATGGCTAGATTGCCTAGATAGGATATGAAGTTGAACCCAGTCGAGAAGCTCCTGGGATGCATTGACTATTTTTCGAGATAGAGAAGAAATGGAGTTTGGGCAAGCCCATATTTTCTATGGATGTGCTATTTATGTTTCTATTATATTGAGGAAATAGGTCTTTATTAGTACGTCTTGTAGATTGACTGATATTTTCCCCTTACAACTACGACCAATATTCTTGTGGACCTTTTATATATTATTACTATGTTAGAGTTATTTTTTGTGTTGAGGTGAGTGAGTAGATTTGTTTCCTTATCAGGTGATTTATTGAGCATTTTATTATGTTGACATTTATAGTATATTAATGTCTAACTCGTCTGTTTTATCTGTACATGTACACATGAACTCTACAAAGGATCAGGAGCAGAGCAGGGGATAGGGGAGGATTGGAGTCGGTGACCATTTTGCATGCATAAGACGAGCTTGCCTCTAGCTAAAGGGTACCGTCGCATGATTATATTATTATATATTTTGAGACAGTTGTACTTGTATTATATGTTTGGGCTACAGACGATGCCTTTATGATTATATTATTGTTTCATGTCTGCGAATATGCTGGATATATATGTAGTAGTGGTACCACCTATGCTATTTGGCAGGTTTTGTATGATCTATGTAGATGTAGACTAGTTATGTATTACTTATGTGGAGATGCTGCCCAATTTTTCAGGAGATGTATACATATAATAGGCATTTTTTATCAGTGGTTATTGATTGTTTAGTTTTGTTTTGTATCGTTATTGTGATATTGGGTTGTGGTACTTAGTGTAATAGTAACGTCGGATCAACTTAGTGAGTGCGCAATAAAATTTTAAAAAAAATCCTCAAAATTTTGCGAAAAGTAGTTTAATTGTGTATATATTTAGAGCTGATTCGAGGATGTTACAGATTTCCTCCTATTTTTGAGCTTTCTAGACCGCTATCTCCATGGTCATCGGTTAATCACTGCCATAACACGTTGAATGCGGGTTTTCAAACCCTTAATGAACTGCTTCACATGGTCCCCCTTGGTTGGAGCAATGCATAAAGCAAATTTGGCCAAAGCCATGAACTCTGTTTAGTTCTCTAAGACTGTACGACTACCCTGAGTGATTGCTAAAACTTCCCAAACCTTGCCATCCTTAAATCTCTGAGAATAACACCGGTTCAGGAATGACGCCTTGAACTCATCCCAAGTCATACCAGTAATATCACGTACCTCGATGTAACTCTTCTACTACTCTACAACCTCATTCTGCAGATATCATAGAACTATTAGTACCATGACAACTTTATTAGTCACTCCCGACATACAAAAATAATGCTCCAGATTGGATACCCAAATATTAGCCCTCTCCGAATTAGCACCTCCACGGAATATTGGAATCTCAAACTAGTTGATTTCAGTATGCGCTCTAGTGACCTGGTTTCCAATAGGTTGTGGTGCAGGTTGCTGTGCTCCCAAATTGGCAAATATGGTCTATATCACCTAAGTAGTATGCTGAGTCATTTGCTGAACCAATATAGTAGCTAACTATGGTAGGTTCACTAATACAAGGGCCGTTATGGCCGCATAAACTCCCAGTGCTGGTACAGGTGTAGAAATCCCCTGAGCTGCATGAATGTCTCCTTGGACGCCTACCGAGTCAACCTCCTCTTCGGGATGTACGTGTGCCGCTGGGGGAATAGGAACCGGTACCCCACCACGACCACTATGACTACTGTGACCATGGACGCATCCCCATCCATGACCATGTCCTCCACGAGCCATCTAACAGAGTAGAAAAATTGAGGAAAGATTAATCACATGTATGCAAGCAACAATGTACGCGAAAAGAAAAGTGAAAGTAGAAATTTCATTCTAACTTATTGTTGATTTCATCTACTACCAAAGATCTATGCTGGACCTATAAGGCATTCCTTGTCTGTCTAACGCAGAGCTAAGTGTCGACAACAGTCTCCAAAAGCTAACTAGAAAAATCAAGGATAAGGAAATGCGACAGGATTAAGGTTCTAGATATGAGTAGAACTATTTAGAACTTCTTAGATATCTAAGTTCCTAAAAGTCTAGATGCAACTCATTCGAGATTTCCTAACCAACATATCTGATAACCTACATCTCCCTAGGGGTTCGTAAACCTAGATATTTAATACCAACTGTAATGCCCCAATATTATAAACAACAATACTGTCATGTACTAAGTTCCAAATAATGTTTAGAATTAAAAAACTAATACAAAAGCCTAATTATCATCTTTTATGGACTTACAATAATATAAATACAAATGTTTGGGAACAAAAATACAAATAGAACAACTTAAAGATAGGTATGCTATGACCATTCTCGAAAGAGCTCCAACCTATCCTAACTCAAGGTCCTTGGTTTCTAGCTTCAGATTATGCTTGGTATTTTCATGCAAAAGAAAGTGGAGAAACAACCAATCAAGTACGATAAAAAATGTATGTCCAATCTCTCTAATTAACGATTATACAATAAATGATATATCGAACAGGGAATATAAATCATGTTGATGAAACTAATATCAACTAAACATGTATATAAACAAAATATAATACATGAATCTAATACAAGTAACAACAACTAATCGAGATTTCTAAGACCTCCCGAACTTTACACATAAAGTGGCCGAAGAGTGTCTATGTTACTCGCACGACAAATCTTGATCACTAGGGCCCTAAAATCTATACCTTGGTTACTAGGGCCCTAATGTTTACATAATAGAATGACTACTGACTAGACTATAGTCACTAGGGCCCCAAGCCTACTATGTCAGTCTAAGTCATGTTTTAGTTTTAATTCTAAATTATGATTAAATCATTTTAA
>MKEJ01009532.1:0-10506 GCA_001753735.1 Embelia ribes
TTTTTCTAATATTTTTTTTTAATTATGTATGATCCGAAGTGATTAGTAAGATGTCACTGCCTCTGTTTTCCTTTCCATTTTTTTTCCTAACATTTTTTTTTACTTATGTATGACCCGGTCTAGTTCAACCGGGCCGGGTCGGTGACCGTGTCACCGGTTTTATGAGAAAACTGCCTGGGTCATACCGGATAAGACGGGGTTACTGGCATTTCCGATCTAATATTGTGCTGGGATCGGTTGGGTGGCCGGTTCCCAGTTCAACCGGTTCGACTGACTGGTCCAGTCCTAGTTTTAAAACATTGATTAAACTGGTAATTTTAAGCTGAATACGTCAATTTTTCTAATAAAAAAATAAGCTAACTTATATGTTTAACCATAGAAAACGTTGGATGCATTAGTTTTAGGTCCTGTTTGGTTAGCATATTTGTCTCAGTTTTCTGTTTTCAAAAGCTAAAAATTCGTTTGTTTGTCAAATTTTTAGTTTTGGCTTTCAAATACTGAGTTTTCTTATAAAAGTAATTTTGGAAACTCTTTTTTTGTAACTTTTCAAAATTTCAAAGTTACTCTGAAAAGTAAAAATGTACCATATTTTTTTTTATAATGAATATACTTAAACTTTCTATTCTTAGTTTATATTTGTAAGTTAATTTTTCTATCTCTAATTCATTCATTTATTATTAATAATTGTCTTCTATTCTTATAATTTTTCTTTCTTGAATCCAATTATAAAATATTTTTTAAAAATTTTAGTATATGGTAATTGTTATTTATCTTATATTCAAAATTCAAAAAAAACTTGCTCATTTTTTAGTAATTATCTTATACTCTTATGTATTTATTTTTAATTTAAAATATCATAAAAATTCCTAAAATTTTTAGTTATTTATTGTATCAAAGCATAGATTATTTCACTAAATAATGGTTATATAAAGTATAATTCTTTACTCAAATAATTTAAGGGAGTGAAACTAGAAAATGAATAATTGGTTGAGAAATATTGCAAAAATCATCAATATTTTTAGGTTTAAAATTTTCAATTTTTTGGGGCAATTTTTATAATTTAAAAATTATTTTTTCAGAAATTGCTACCAGACAAGTTTTCTCATTAAAAAAATTGAGTTGTGAAAAAATCTCAAACGCCAATTTTTTAAAACTAAAATCTAAAATGCTAACAAAAGGGGACTAAGTAGCTGTTCTTTTGAGGAAGTTCAAGCAAAAGCAACATGTGAGTACCGTAATAAAGTTATGCTGCTTCTCTAATCCTTCGGGCTCACAGATATAAAAAAAACTTATTTATTACCCTTGTACACAGTACAATGCATTGGCCAGAGTAGGTTCTTACAAGTTGGTTAACTAGCTATGAGCATCAGTGTTCACAGGTCATGGAGATTTCGCTACTTTTATCCAGTTGTCTGATGCTCAATTCATTTTTTATTCCGTTTCCAATATTTTGAGCTTGTTCTTCATGCATTCCGGCTCGGGAGTATTTTTCTCGAATGGAGAACAGTTCCATGGCAACCTTTTCCATGTTCAATCTGTCTTTTGGTGAAACCGACGAACATGAAACTCCGATTTCAAGAACAGAAATCAAGCACTCGTTCAGTTTTTTAGTACATCTCAAATTAGTCGAACACCCAATTTTGCTTACTTCTTCTGCATCATTGTGCAGGGCTGATTGATCCACAATCTCCATTACATGATTTGGCAGTGCCATTTGGACATAGTTATGAAGGTTGAGATGGTCTTGGAACGTATCATCTGTGGGCTTTTTTCCTGTAAAAAGTTCCAGGAGTAGAACTCCATAGCTGTATGCATCTCCTTCAGTTGAGACCTTTCCCCCCATGCCATATTCTGGAATTCATGAAACTAGCGTCATTTCTTTGGAAGATCCTCAATGCAAAAATTAAGGATAAAATTTTCTAATTGTTCCCATCCAAACGGACTGGTTATATTTTCAGTTTCCAAACATATGAAACTTTAAGCTACATTTGGTGCAAGGATATATCGTGGGAAAGTGTGATGTTTTTTTTTTCGTCCATTTTTTTTTTGTATATATTTTCTTTTCTTTGCATTTTCTTACGAGGAATCCTTGCACCTTATTATTTGAGTTGAATAATAACTGTTTCCACAAAACATACTGAAACTATGACACAACTTAAGTATAGATCAAACATTAAATTCTTGGTTTACTCAAAACTTGTATAATTAATAGATGTTTATAGTTCAATTTAAGCTTTATAAAATGTCTGAGCTGTTCCAATTTCTTGGGAAAATTATGAAAATACTTCCAAAGTTTTTATCACAATGCTATGCATTTATTTGTTTTGTACTAAACGAAATGTTAATCCTCTAAGGAAAAGATAAACAATATTATACCTGGAGCTGCATAACCAAATGTTCCAGCAAAAGAAGTGCAGCTGTACTGGTTCATTGTTGCTTCTGTATTAAATTTGCAAAGGAGTTGTGCCAAACCAAAATCACTCACATGAGCGGTGAAATCATTGTCAAGAAGAACATTACTTGGCTTCAGATCACAGTGAACGACAGGTGTTTCACATCGATTATGCAGATAATCCAATGCCGAAGCCACATCTACGGCGATGTTCAACCTCTGGAGAATGCTTAAATTTCTTCGTTGGGCTATTTCCTCTTCTGGGTATAGCCACTTCTCCAAACTCTCATTCGGCATATACTGATATACCAAAGCTTTGAAATCGTTACCCTCGTGATCGATACTTGAGCAAGCTGTGAGGATTTTGACAAGGTTCCTGTGCCTGATGTTCCTCAAAGCTTGGCATTCCGCCATGAAGCTTTTCGAAGCTCCTTTCTTCTGAAGGTTGAGTACCTTTATTGCAACATTAGTTTGATCTGGGCTGAGAGTTCCTTTATAAACAGTGCCAAAATTACCTGAACCGATCAGATTGCTTGAAGAGAATCTACTTGTGCTACTCATGATCTCTTCGTAGGAGATCTTTCGGTGCACGGGCCCTTCAGAAGATGTTGAATTCACTTTTTCATTCTTCCCCCTTTTGGCGCAGAAGAAAGAAAATATGACTACCATCAGAACTAAACAAGAGCCTACAATAATCAAAACCAGCACTACCTTATAAGCTTTGTGCTTGCGGGATTTTTCTTGAGATTTCACGTGACATGGGGATAAATGAAGTTCTTTAATCCCCCCACAGAGCTTTGCATTTCCAGATACCCCGATCTGCTTTGAATTATTAAAAACTCCTTGCACCGGCACCTCTCCCTCGAGATTATTGAACGACAGATTTAGATAGACTAAGGAGGAAAGCTTAGTTAAGTAATCTGGGATTTGGCCTGAAATATTGTTATGAGAAAGGTCTAAATATTGAAGATTTTGAAGAGTAGTTAAAGAAGGAATCTGCCCAGAAAAAGAATTCCCCTGCAAAATAAGTTGCTCCAAGGAAATGCAATTTGTCAACGTTCTCGGAATCTCTCCAGAGATTTTGTTGTTTGAAATGTCAAGTGCAGCAAGCTTTGACAAATTACCAACCTCTTCTGGTACGGGACCAGAAAAGGAGTTATACGACAGATTAAAGACTACCGTGAGGGATGAAAGTCCCAATACCTCTTTGGGTATACTTCCATTGAGTTTGTTACTAGAAAGATCTAGAGTTAGCAGGCTCTGGAAGTTGCCTAAACTTGAAGGTATGGTTCCTTCTAAGTTGTTATTTTGCAGATAAATTGAAGACAATAAAGAAATGTTACCAAGGGAAGATGGTATCTTCCCTGTCAATTGATTAGACTCCAAATGCAGCCTTTGTAAGTTTTGTAATTTGCCAATTGAAGCCGGAATTTCACTCGTTAGAAAATTTCCAGGCATACTGAGCATGTTCAAGTTGACAAGATTCGAAATCTCTTCCGGTATTTGCCCATAAATTCGATTTCCTCCGATAAGAAGCATTGTCAGATCGGTTGAGAGTTTTGTGATTGAGCTGGGAAATGCACCCCCAAACGAGTTGCTACGAATATCCAAGAACTGTAACTGACTGCAATTGGTCAGAGAAGCTAAAAAATCAAAGTCATTTGGAGCACCATTTCCAAAGTGATTTAGATCAATATTGAACCACCAAAGATTGGGGATATTCCCAAAACCAATGGGCACATTCCCAGTGAAACTATTGTTTGGAAGATCGAGCCTTTCGAGATTAGAAGCATTGGTCAATGAAGCTGGAAGTGGACTTGAGAAGTTATTATCCCCCAAGTAGAGATATGTGACATTTGGAAATGCAAGGCCTATATTGGGATAGGAGTTTGAGTGACGAAAGGTTGTAGAGCGAAGGAGGAAATACACCTGAGAGGCTATTCACCGATAGGCCTAGCATAGTCAAGCTTCTCATTTGAGACATGTTTGGAACTTCCCCTTCTAAGTTGTTATACGACAAGTATAACTCACGGAGAGAGGTGAGGTTTCCAATCGAAGCTGGAAAGTTACCAGTGAGATTGTTGTTCTTGAGATATAGCATGGCAAGATTCGAAAGTGAACCAAGTTCAGTAGGAATGCGACCTACTAGTAAATTATGGTCTAACAAAAGATTTACGAGGTTCAGACATTGAGAAAGATTAGCAGGGATTTGCCCTCCTAAAGAATTAAAGCTCAAGTTGAGGCTTTGAAGCCTATATAGTTGCCCAAGTTTTGGGGTTATATCACCTTTAAAGGAGTTATCTCCAAGATTAAGAATTTGAAGAAAAGAGAGATTTCCAATAAATGGTGATATAGTTCCAGCTAAATTTTGGCCTTGAAGTTCTAAAGCAGTGACCCTTTCCTGTTTAAAGCTACATGTGACCCCAGCCCAGTTGCAGAAACTTTGTGAACTGTTCCAAGAGTACAAGACTCCTTGGGGATCTTCGGTTATTTGGGCCTTGAACTCGAGCAATGCTAGCTCGTCTGTCTCATTACTGAGCACAGCTGCTATGGCGTGGTTTGGTAAGGAGTAATTCAGGAACATTTGGAGAAGAAGAAGAAGAGTGGCTGTGAAGATTCTTGAGAACAGACTTGAATTCACGAGAGAATGGTACATTTTGGAGAGATTGAAAGTAAATTGTTATGGATAAAGGTGGTGATACTTATTTCATTAATGTTTTATTGTAGTGCATGTATGTATGTATGTATATATATATATATATTTCATTAGTGGGTGTGGGATTATTTGCTAAATAATGACCAAAGTAAGTCAAGTTGCATGAGTGGAAAGTCATCAACGAAGGAAAAAATTGTCCAGCTAGTACCTTATCCCTATCGAATCTTCTTGACGGAATTAAATGAACTAAATGTATTCACTCCCTTAATTATTTTTATCATTTTTATACAAGTTACAACCATACTCTTCTTGAACTTAATTTTTTCCGCTCATATGGTAAAATCGACCAGGACTTTTGTGACAAGTCAATTGGATTATAGATGGTGCAATGATGATGTTTTGGGTATATTAATCCTTTCTTCGATGACGTCATTAGTAATTTCTGGTTGGAAACTTTTGGGTGAGTATATATGACTTTACTAGTTGTGGCTACCCCTTCCATTCTAACTAGGGCTCCAGGGATGTCACATTGTGTAGATTCTCGAAAATTTTAAAATTTTACATACAAATTTTATCAAAATTCCAATTTCAAGGACGCTTGTGGCCACCCTTGCCCTCCTGGCTCTGCCACTGCTTACATGCATATACGGGCAATACATATACAGCAGTGATCTCTGGGGCCCCTTTTGAGCCAGCCCATGGGTGCTTATGCAGTCACACACACATGGATGCTCGCACAGTCACATGGACACCGAGCTACTTTGAGTCAACTCAAAATTCTTAGAATGACTAAATTTTGGAATGGAGATAGAATTTATTTTCTTGGAAAGAATTAACGAAACAAATCGACATCCGAACTCCAATAAAATAGATATGAAACCATCCATGTTAAGCGTGCAATTTACGAAAAGAAATGAATCCTCATTTTAGAATGACCAACCCTTTTGATACAGTATATCTATGTGTTTTTCGAGAGTTGGATGAGACTTTATAAAAAAATTGTGTACGGTAGTTGGAGCTGCAAGTGACAAAGTTGTTACCTCGACTGTTTATTGTCACACATCTTGTATTGAGAATTTAGACATGATAGTTGCGTGACCTGAAATTATAAATTACCACCTATTTATATATGTTATATTTGGGATCAGATTCATGCCAATTTTGATTCAAGCGTTGTGTATTTTCTCGAGCTCGACTTGAGCATAAAAAACTTCCTTCAAGTCCAAGTGGAGCTTTTGTGATCGAGCTTATTTCCAAGCGCAAACTCGAATCGAGCAGGAACAGTTGACGCTCGAGCTCAAAAACTATTACTACATTGTGCTACTACCTTCTCTGTTGTGATGTATTACCTTGTATACTTGGTAAAACATGATTGAGTACTTGACATGAGTCATAAATTCTCTCATGTTGAAAAATATGAACGCAAGAAACATCAAAAAAATTACGAGTTCAGTCGCTACCAAGCATCACGCTCGAGCCTAACTGTCCAAAACTTGAGGTTAAGCATAAACGCGCACTGAGTAGCTACAAAGGCTCGAAATCAGTTTGTTTGGACAAAGAATCATTTCGTAATAAAGTGTTTACTGACTCTAGCTAAAGTAGTTCGTGAGCTGCTCGCTTCCCAACCCAAAGGGTTTAAACCCTGGCAATATAGCAGAAACTCCTGTGAAAATTTTGGAAACAGACAAAAACAAAATCAGGACCGCGTACCAAAATTTGTTTTTGCCACGGCCAAAAGTATTCATCAAATTGAAGATTTTATCCTTTTTGCTTTATAGATAGATAAATCTTGGAAACTCAGGAACCAAAGTTATATTTGGTCAATTCTCAGTGCTTTCAAAGAGGAAAACGTATAGAAAATTTAGAAATTAATGTCAAAATTTTAGAAAAAACATATACGAGGAAAACACTAGACTCTTCTTTCAAGGAGGAAAACGTATACAAAGTTATAGAAAAAACACATATATTGTATGTGTGACAATTTAGAAATTAATGTTACTGGAACCGTGTTAACACTTGTATACCAGGATTTTATATATAGTTCAAATCACACCAAAGTTTATTAAGATTATTGTAATTGTAAACATTTACAATCATCTCCCCATGTAGGCCTATATAGTTAAAAAAAAAATCTAGAAATATCACACAATGACAAGTGATCAAAGACCAAACTAGCGTGACTACTCAGCATCATTTCTTCGACGAATGGATAAACCACCAAAATAAAGACATCTTGGAGCTCCTCGAAACCCTAATCCTGAGTGACGACAACCCAAGCAAGAACGACTCACTCAGTCGACTCGTTGAGAAAAACATGCAACACTTCTGGGACTACATCAATGAGCAGACCCGACTTGGCCGGGACAGAGTCTCGGTCTTCTACGTGCCTGCTTGGTGCACCTTGTTGGAAAACTCGCTCCTGTGGATCGGCGGGTGTAGGCCATCTATGTTTATCCGACTCGTTTATGCGTTATGTAGTTTTGACGAAACAGAGCAGCCAAGTGAGATCCTCCCAGGCGGCCAGACGGGGAATGTTCACTAGTAGAAATAAAGTAAATACTTACGCCTTATTTGGTTGGTACTTATAAATTTGAACATAATTTAACTACTCAGTTTTTAAAATAACATTATTTGTTATTTTAACTTAAATAAACTAGAAGTTTAAGGTGAATGGATGCAACTTTTTTCTTAAACAAAAATAAATTAACTTATTTGTTTAAAACTTACAACCAAAACAATTTTTAAAAGTTGCTCATGCTTTTCGTATAATTGGTTAAAAAAATAACATCAATTACAGGAAGGCACAATTAGGGTTGCTATTTGCTTCTTATTTCTTTTTATTTTTTATTTTTGAAAATTAAATCATGTAGTATTTAGTAAAAATTTAAACAGTTGATTTTAATAATATTATTCTATTTTTTTAATGGTGCTTTTGGAAGCATCTGATAAGGTATTTTTAATAGCTGCTTCTATTTTTTTAATAATTAATTACTAAAATATCCTTAATTATATATACTTTTATCTTTCTATAATTAAAAACATCACTTTACCAAATATCGTAATATTTATTAAACCAACTTTTGAAATTTACTTTCTAAATACTAGAATTATACCAATTTTTTAATCAAATTTTTAACGCAATTTTGCGACGCGATTTCTGAAAAGTAACTGTATTCTCAAACTAATTTTGTTTTTTTACAATAAAAAGTCCTAATTTATCACACTACACCATAGATAAATTCATCTAACCTGACCACAAATTTAGGAAAAATCAACCTAATCTTATCACTATCCATAAATTGAGGTTTACTACAAGCAAATTTGATAAATTCATCTAACCCAACCATAAATTCAGGATTAAGTTACCTATTGACCCCGACCTGTCTGTGTTCATTTTCTTCCTATTCAAAAGTATATAATAATAATCAATTATAATAATAGATATATTGTTGCCAAAATCATATGTAATTTTTTTGTAATAATATGTAAATCGTTAGAAATCATCTTATATTAAAGATAAGTAATTACAACGGGATGAATTTATTGTCAAACTGAAATATTAACTCAGAAAAAAATGAATTTTCTGAGAGAAGAAAATAGAACAAAACACGTACAGGTCATACCACACACAATGGAAATTAAGATGAGCAGACAACTGGAAAATAAAGTGATGTTGGATATTGCACCAGAAGCTCTCTTTAATTTGCAGAGAGAGACATGAAAAAATTATGATACTCATACAAATAATGAACTTGTATAAATTGATAACTTGTTAATATAACAATGACATTTGTGATGGAATTTAATTACTTTTTGGTAAATTGTGCTATTTAGCAACGGCATAGCAACATATATAGCTTAATGATGGAATTGGCAACGGAAAATATTTATACTAGATTTGGCGATGGTTTTAACGACGGAAATTTATGACAGAATCAACGATAGTTTTTTGGTGACGACTAGCAACAAAATTTAACGACGAATTTAACGACCGTAATTTTGCTACAGATTAGCAACAAAATTTTTAATTGTTTTTTGGTGACGAGTTAACGACAAACATAACGCAGTATTCAATGATTGTAATTTGGCAACGGATTAGCAACTGAATTTTTTAAGTATCAAATTAGCCACGAATTTGATGATGGTTTTTGGCAACCAATATTTTCCGTCATCAAATCGGTTGCCAATGATGTGGCAAAACTTGGCGCAATACAATTGACAATAGAATATTCCGTCGTCAAATATATATCGCTATGTTGTCGTTACTTGTTTAGCAAACCTTTCTAACGTGCATTACGTTGCCAAAACCATAACTATTTGGCAAGGGCATTATTTTTTTCATTGCCCCTATTACTATTTTTGCATTTTCTTGTAGTAATTACTTGTCAAAATAACTTTTAAAATTTATTCAACAAACATTATAATTACACCTGTTTTTAGATTCAACTCTAAAAATAATTTTGAAGAGCAAATTTTGAAAAACAACTGTGATTTCAAATTCGGCCTTACTAGGGGTACGATTAAAATGATGACTTCGCTAGTCATAGAATTATTGAATAAACAGACATTGATAGTCGAAGTAAATTTTACTGCATTTTCTTTCACAATATTTACAAACGAGCAATTTATTGAGATTGGAAAAATGTAATTTAATTCGATAGGAGATAAACAAAAACTTACAGGATTAGGAAAACATATCAAACCTAGCTAATCCCGAATAGTTACAGTTCTTTCTGTTTAAATTCTATATATTCTCAGCAGGTAAGGCGGGAAGTACCATAGCTAAGTTCTCACCGAGTTAAACAATTTGCAGCGCAAAACAATAAAAGCAGAGGACAAGGTGACCATGCATTTGGCTTCTTTCCAGGAGGAGATAGCGGACCAGACGTTGGTCTTGATGGCTAAGAAGGCGAGTCGAATCGATGAGTTGAATGATGACACGAGTAAAGCCCTCGAGAAGTGTATGGTGAGTGTGTTGGAAGAGGCCGATCAATTGAGAATAAACACACTTAAGGAAGTGATTAATATATTTACAACCAAACAAGCCGTGGATTTTCTAGCTACTAGCAAGAAGCTTCATCTTTGTGTTCATGCTTGGGGTTGGAAAAGAGATGAAATGAGCCCAATCAAGAAAATCAAGAACAAAAATAGGTTATGTGTACGAGCTTAAATCAAGAATGATTAACGGGGTTTCTTTTTCTTTTTTGTTGTATGTTGTAATGTTTTAGGTGCGTTTGCTAGATAGCGAGTTGTTTGTGATAAAAAGTACCCTTGTGAAGACTGAAATACTGTACATTCAGACCACAGTATCACGGATCCAACTCCGCGTTTTGCTTAAGGGTATTTTCGGTATTTTACTTATATTTATTTAGGGTTGCGTCCCTAGTATAAATATTGCTCATTCAGCACTTGTAAACCTAATTCTCATATAGTGAATCTCTCTCCTGGCTTAGGCGCC
>MKEJ01009537.1:0-12209 GCA_001753735.1 Embelia ribes
TTTTCAATTTTTTTTTAATTAAATAACCCAAAATATTTTTTTGCCTTTTTTTTTTTTTTTTTAAATATGTGGTTTTCATATTGGCTTACGCCGTCCGACTAGTCCACAAGATACAGTGCCTTGCACCCACGATAATTCCTAATACGGAGCAGGGTTCAACCTATAAATCGCTATAGGGTGTGGCCCCAAAGGATGTCACATATGATTCGAACTCCTAACCTCGTGCTTGAAAGTCATGAGTTTGGTCATAAGACCACTAGACCAACCCCTTGGGGTTAACTAATACTGAGCCTAGTGTGAGAATACCGCACTTTTTAAAAATTTGTTTCTTAAAATTATTTTTTAAAATTAAATCTAAAAATAAGTATAACTCTATTGTTTGGAAAATAAAATTTTAAAATTATTTTAATAAATAGTATAGTATTTGATAAATTTGTGTTTTTTATTTACAAAAACAAAAATAGGTATGTATAGGTTATATAATAAATATAATTGAAGTTATTGCGACAATTAATAAAAAAAATATATATAGTTTTCCCAAGCATCCCTTGACTGGTTCTAAAGCACTTTAAAAAAGTAGTTGTAAATTTTACAAAACAAATTAGGTTACAAGTACTAAGAAAAAAGGTAAAATCTGACCGCAAATAATAATCTCATTGCTTTTTATTACCTGGTTTTATTTTTTTTCTTGAAAATTATAGTACGTGATGTTTAGTAAACTCTAATATATCTGCTTTAAATAACATGCTTTTGTGTTTTTGAATAGTGCTCTTGGAAACAATTTGAGGGATACTTTGAAAAGTTATTTCTATTTTTTCTTTCACTAATTGTCATAATAACCTTAATAATATTTATTATATTCCTCATAGATAGGGGTGTGCATATACTAATTAAACCAAAAATTTGAATAGAACCAAATCCATTTGGTTCTTTTTTTTTTTAATTTCGGTTGAGCTCAATTTTGTTAAATTAAAAATTTTAATTTTTTTGTTATATCGGTTCAGTTCCGATTTTCATATTAACTTTACCGGTTTGGTTTGATTCGGTTCGGTTAAACAGATATTATTTTTAAAATGAATTTAATTTTTTTATTAGGCCTACGAATCACGATAGATAAATCAATTTAATCATTCTAATCTTTTTTTTTTCTTTGTAATTCAGTTTTCCATTTGGAACCAAACCGAACTGATTTTTTTAGTTTGAACTGAATCGATTTTGAAAATATATTTTGGTCAATTCGGTTTTATAATTATGTGATTTGGTTGATTCGGTTTTTTCGAATTCGGTTCTATGACCAATGCACACCCCTACTCATAGATAGCTACTTTTATCTTTTTACAATAAAAAATATTATTTTACCAAATACTACCTTACTTATCAAATCAAATTTTTAAATTTATTTACCAAGTACTAGAATTATACTCATTTTCATAATTAATTTTCAAAAATAGCTTTAAATTTTGAATTTTAAAAACTATCAGTATTCTCCTGCCTTAGTTTTATGATATTATTATGTTCCAATGCTCTTTTAATTGTTGTATTTTTCTCTATAAAGATAAAGAAATTTTTTGCTATTAACTATTTGAAAATTACATCCCCAAACTAGTATTAGTGGATTTGATCACCAAGCATTACCGTAATTTCGTGTCCATTAATAATATAACTCACAAGTTCAAATAAACAACAATAACCCGACGGACTCTGAGATACATTGACATCAGTTGGAAGTCACTTTTATTTATCGGAAGTCCTCTCAGTACAATAATTTTTTTTCAATGTAATATACGGAAACTACTACTATTTTTTATATATCAAGGATAAATTATTACTAGTATTTTTTTTTATCTAAAAAAATTATAGTAAATTTTTCTCAATTTATAAAATATAGTAATTCCGTACAAAAAAATTAATGTACAATTTCTTGTAAAATAATTATTGTATCAAGTTAATTCCTATAAAATATACTGAACCATGTTATATCTCATTTCAAATTAGTAAATATTATTTCTAAGAAAAAAATTAAAGAAGATCTTAGTTTCTAACAATTGCAAGACATATAGAGAATTTTCTTATTTACGTATATTACATTTGCTTTTCAATTTTTAAACGACGATAATGTAAGGGGAGAATCAACGCAAGAATTAACAAATTATTTATAGCGGGTTATGTCTAGTAGGTTGGCTATTTATATCTGATAATTTTTTTACAGCAAAAAATTTATGATTTTTTTATTAAATAACTGACTCTCTTCGTCTAAAAATATATATAAATACGCATGCATTCAAAGTCGTTCAAAAATAAACTGATAAAATAAATTGGTCTAAACTTCTGCTTAGTACAAGTTTTAATGCATTACAAGACTTATATATGTAATTATAATTTTTGATACAAGAACGTCATGAGAAGCCTATCACTGTGATAAAATAATTATTTTTTCAATTAAAAGTGTAAGTTATTATGGATTTGGTTTTGTGCTAGCTAGTGGCGGATTTATGACTCACCCAAACAAGAATAGGAAATTTGTATAATTAAAATAATTGAATATGACAACAAAAACGCGTAATATCAAAAGAATGGAACTATATATATATATATACGCAATCTATATATGTCACCATAAATTTGTAGTTTTGTTCAAACATGGCAGGTTGATGTAGATCAAAATGCTCTAGACAGTTTCATAATTATTCATAATTCTGAATAAAATACTGACGATCAAAATTAAAACAGTCGATCCCCCACAAATAAATATGAAAAACTCTTTTAAACTAAGCCCTTATTTTTACATACAAGATTGTACAGAAATTTGCAGTCACTACGAAACTACCTTTAGATACAGTCATACAAATACAACACATGTTTTTGGTGACTAGAAGGCTTGAGAGTCTTTAACATTAATTAATGTTTATTAACACCTTGGTCAATTGAATTCGTCTAACTTTAAACTCCACTAGATAATCATCGCAACACAAAATTTGAAGTCATGAAAAAAATTAATAGAATATTTAAATTACTAAGGTGACCAAATAATGGATTTGACACAAGGGTAGTAATTATTTTCCATTTGACAATAATGCGCTGCGTCACCAGTAGCTTCTTTAATAATTTTAAGGAAAGTGGAAAATCGATGAACAAGATAAAGACGACATCGACCAATTTTCTATATTGTACAAGACTCACAAATTAATTGCGTGTACTTGAAAATCTCTCACACACACACATATATATTTGGTTGCAGTTTATAAGTCATAATCTATTAATATAAGTGGACCCAAATGGAATAAGGGAGGCCACAACTTCCAACCTTTGAATTTTTCATGAAATTTATGTATAAAATCAAAAATTTTTTAGACCCCTTTTAACGCTGCTCTCCTAAAAAAAATAATTCTATATATAATATATGTGCTCGATTTTCCTACCGTAAATTTTTAGATCCGTCACTGCTTATTAATATTTAACTGTTCATATTTTGAAGTGAATTTATTTACTATTTTTCTCTCCATATCGTATTGTTCATAGCACACAATCAACTGTTTTTATATTTTTACTATGTTAAGCATATATTCACATTTTTTGACGTAATATTATTTTTACTGGAGTTAGGAATTTTCAATGGCGTCAGCAAGACGTTTCTCTTCTTTCTCTGTCTTAATTTTCTTTTACTGTTTCCAGGATACTTGACTATCTCTATAAATTATTAAATAATATATCTTTCAAAAATATTTAAATTATAATAAGTTTATATTTAAATAAAATAAAAATGTCAGATTTATATTTTAAATATAAAATGATAATAAATTTCTTTTTTATTTTTTTAATCATTATATTTAATTTTTTAAAAATATATATATTGTATAATAATTTGTGTTTGGAGGAGTATATATTTCAGTTTTTGACGGCTAATTCGAGCTGTATGAGACCAGTCTCACACCGAGCGCGTGGGATAACGTGCATAATCCGATATGGCTGACAGCTAAAGGAATATGTTATTATTATTATTATTATTATTATTAAAATTAAATAAAGTAATTTAATATTTATTGGTGTAACGTCTTTGGGCGGGAGTCTCCAGGTAGCAGGCTGTATTGAGAGAAAGCTTTTTAAAATACTGAAAAAAAGATTACAAATTTGTAACCAATTTTGGGTATGGAAAAAAGAAAAAAATTACAAAGATAAGGAAAAAATTAAGAAATTGATTATTTAGATTTTGAAAACTATACTCACTCCGCTTCGAAATAAGTGATATTTTAGAGCTAAGCATAAAGATTAAAAAGATTATCAAATGACCTCGTGAATATAATAAAATTGTGCTATTTTTATTATATTAACTTTTATTAAATACTCATATTTAATTTATGTGTTAAGTAATTAATAAAATTGAAAATTTAAAAATTCAATAAATGCAATCTCAATTTTTTAAAGCGACATTTAATATAAAATGAATTTATTTTTCAGAACGAAAAGGAGGGAATAAAAGCATAATTATTGTGATGGAAGAACATAACAATACTTTTCGTTGACAATAATACAAGAAATATGCTAATTAAAAATCATATAAATATTAGCACCAATTTTGTACTCGTGTTATACAGTGTCACCCAAATTGACATGACACCCAATACTTAACTGTGCACAATACTATCAATAATTTTAAAATAATAGGAGTAGTTCATTGTTTTTCATTTGCATTTACGAATTTAAAAGAAATGGAGAAAGTACAATAAAATTGATTATTTTCCATATTTCAATTTTTGTAGAGAATATAAGTTTCAAGTAAAAGAAATTCAATTTTATGAGGAAATGCAAGTGTTCTGTTCCCAATATATTCTAATTTCTGCCATATTTCATTAAGGGTTGGTATTCCAACAATTCTTTGATGCCCTAATTTCAACATTGACTAATTCTATTAATGGAAGTTAAAATAAATAAATAAATAAAAGGAATAGTGGTTATACATTTATTTATAGCAACTTAAGGTTGCCATACACCCACATATTTTGGTGGTTGAATAAATTATGAAAATATACTTTTTTTACTTATAAATGTAAAATATATATATATATATATTTGTGGGGTAATATTTTATTAAGCAATGTTAAATCCATCCAAAATTTTTATTTGATTCCCTCACTCGCAAACATGTCTAGGGCAATTTTAAATCTAGTTATTAATGTAACACATGGAAGAATCAGTCACATTTAAACATCTTACTTGTTCAATTAACGGATAAAAAAAGTAACATTTATCTATTTTATTCTTAAACATTTGAAATGAGCTGCACAAATTTCCAGTAAGAGAAAGTAATATAAATGTGCTTAGGGAGAAGAGATTTAATTAAGCAATGAAAAGCAAAGATGGAATGAAAAAGTAATGTTTTATGGTACTTTATAAATAATTAAATAAATAAAATTTTATCACCTTTGATTGAGGCATCGAAGCTGGCGCTTGTTGTGTCCTATTAAGGTGCACTTTACACAATACAAAGCTAATTTTTTGTGTATATTTATTCATGAAATTATACAGCTTAAGTACAAAATTTGTACCAAATTGGCGACCTTTTTTATATGCTTTTATATATGATGATCAGAATCATGCATGTATATGTATGTATATTTGTTTGGTTGAATACCAGAAGCACTACTTTTATAATTTTAATTAAAAAATAAAATACATTATTTGTTCATACCAGTAAAAATAAAATAATTTTTATTTGAAAGTACAAAAAATATATTTCTTTCAAAGTAAATATTTTGTTATTTTTTCAAAAAATGTATACTTCTCTCGTACTTTATTCTATTACTAATTAGTTTTCACAATTCCCAATAGAAAAATAATTTTTTTTTCAATTTTTACAAAAAACTTATATAATACTTATTAATATTACTTAAAATTATATATTACGCCTCCAATAAAAAAATATATTTTTATATTTTTAAGACATAACAAAACGAGCAGAATACAAATGGAAGGAAAAAATAGTAACACCTTTGTCCCACCATCCAGATTTCTCTAATACTACGATAACATAATATTTTTGATATGTTGATAAAATTGATTTATATAAATGCGGCCCCAAATCCGCAAATATCTGTTACAAATGGTAATTTCTCATACTAGGCAACCTGTGAAATGCTATTGGCACCTAGCTATGGTAAATAGGTTTAAATTTTTGCGGTTTCTTATATAACCTCATAAAGTTGTGCAGTCTAAGGAAAATCAGAAGACCATTTTGATCATTTTTTCTCATTTAATTTCTATATTATAATTTATGTAAAGTCGTTTTTCTCACAAAAATCAATTTTAAAAAAAATTTAATCTTTTTCGATAATTTTAAAAAAATTTAAATAATAATATATCGTATAATAAATTGTATATATGTGTGGTGCATTATGGTTTTATAATTTTGGCAAAATTTAATTAGTAGTTCAGTTAAAAATTTATTAAATAAAAAATTTACTGTATTAATATTACTGAGATTTTAGGAAAAGAATATTGGCATAAAATTCTTATTGTCGAATTATTAATTGAGAAATTAAATGGAAGAGTATAAAACAAAGAGAAATAATTTTGTGAATGCTCTAACATTAAGAGAGGATAAGTTGAGGTGTGCTAAACCACAACATGTAGTAAGATATTTAAAAAGTTATAAAAAAAAATAAAAGTCCAAGTGCACATGTTAATTGTTCCAAAGTGGAAAAAACAAAGAGTGTTTTTGTAATTTCTATGAATGTGCATTGTAGAGTAAGATGAAAAAAGGCTAATAACCTTTGGTGCATATGCAAGTTTCAAGTAGAGCACATGACACGCCCATTATATACACCAAAAGAATCATAAATTAAATAAGTAAATTATATTCGGGAAAAAAAAGAATAATGCATATACAAAAATAGTTCATCAAAATATGTCAAAATTGCATATTCAAATGATAATGATCTATTACAGTAACAAATATATATTTTTTATACTAAGCGCTACAAAATAAGCAAAGAGCGATTAGTGAAATTCGACAAGATTTCTTATATTGACCAGATATAAAAATAAAAAATGATCGGTATATGACAATATATACTAATGTTGGGACAAAAAATATCATCTTTTCATTTCTATTTTTCATTTTAATTTTAAGTTGACGTTATCTCTTTAATAGCTTGATGGAGTTGCGTATATAACCAATAAAATTGTGTTAGGCAATTTTGGACCACCCTATAAGGTCTAATTCACTTTCAAGGTTCAAAGAATCTTAAAATAATTATAAAAATAAAAATAAAAAATAAATAAGATGATGTCATAACTTGAATATTATAGCCCCTCTCTTTGAAAACGCACAGAAATAACATTACAATTTGTTAAATTTGCAATAAAAATTAGTAATCATTTGTTATTCAGAATATAAGTTCAATCTACTTAATTAGATAGTATTTTCTTTATAGTGGGTTATTAAATAGTTCGCGAAGAATAAAATTAAGTAATTATCACAAAATGTTTTTGTCATTTATAATCCACTTTCAATGTTCAAAGAATCTCAGGATCAAGAAAGGAATGAGATGATGTCATAAATTAATATTATAATCTATTCCTTTGAAAACACGCAAAATTAGAATATTAAAAAATGTGTATACATTATTGAGGCATTGCAATTTATTATAGTTCTTATTAAAAGTTACATTTGTTAAAATTTGAAAAAAAAAATAGTTACAGATGATTTCGTCATCCAAAACTATTGCATGGACGATGATATCAAAATACATAAATATTTGTACTATCTATTTATGAGATAATTTCTTCTGAAAATTTAATTATGCGACGATTAAATTTGACATAATATTTTTGATAACCAAGTTACTCGCAAAAAAGTGAATTTTCTCGTCAAAGTTGCATTTAAAGACACCTTGAATGTTAGTTATAGTATCGTATTCAATGACACACTGTATTATGTATACAAGAGTTTACTAAATTCCCAATTGCTGAATAATCAAGTTAATGATCTTAGCTATGTCTCTCTCTCTCTCTCTCTCTCTTTTTTTTTTTTTTAATAGAAAACGAATTATGTTGTCTCTATCAATTTTGTCACTTACAATTTGAAGAAAATATTTATAATGTGGCACTATAGAATTTTTTGGGTAAACTATTTTGTTTATAGGTTGCACGCCTAAACGGTGTAGAGTATTTTTTAAATATTCAAACTTTGAAAATCGTTGAATATATGTTATATATATAATCGTGTATGTCCGCAACAGGGACACATATTTAGTTAAGTGATTTATTAATGACCACAACAAAAAGACACTCCTATATAAATAATTGAGGATTATATTGTATAAAATCTTATCAAGGCTTTTTTGGCCCACATAAAATCTTAATGTTTGTGTTCAGGTTTAGCTTAGGCCTCGTTTGTCGTTTGTTTGCATTTTGTAATTATACTTTTAAGGTGTTGATGAAAAAAATATGCATTTAATTAATAATTATAAATATTGTATTTATGTTTGCTATCAAGTGGTAAAAATATAATTAAAAAAATTATTTAAAAAAAAATATACTTTTTGTAATTTTGGGTGCAAAAGGCAAAATTTGGCCCCACACCCATGTCCCTTAGAGATCGTGGAGGAGGTAAGTCGCGGTGACCCAGCGGCTTCATAGACAGGAGGCCCAGTGCCTTGTACCCAACAGGATCTACCCCCACAAGGGGCTGAAAATCCCACACTGCGGTTGGAGATGAAAATTCCACACTGCGGCTGTCAGGGCTTGAACATGTGCTTTTGGGTGCAATCTACTGTCCGAATACCAACTGAGTTACGCCCGCGGGGGCCTGGGGAATTTCTTACTAGATTTTTCCAATGCATTAAGATGTCATGTTATCATTAGCAAAATCAAATCTATACCGTTTATTTGTGGAGCAACGAACTGTCTTAAGACAATCCTCTGGATTCGATATTATAGGTATTAATAATTCCGTCTACGATTACCACTATTTTGTTACCATTCAAATTTTACTTTTAGTAATACTATAACTATATAGTACACACTGAAAAAAGAACATCCAAATATCACATGTATGAGCTTGGGTTACAAATAATGCTATGCTCCTAAAGATAGCAATGCTACGCTCCTAAAGATAGTAAGCAACGATTTAATATTTCAAGATTAGTCCTAAGTTCGACCAATTATTAATTTCGACTAAGACTAACATCGATAATTGATTTACCTTTTCAAAATTATCAAACAACTTGTTGGCCAAATTGGCGAGAGGTTGTTTATCGTCGATCGGTGCAGCAGAAATAACCTTATCGAAATCATAGTACATGAATGTCGATTTGAGGCGTAGATACTGTCGTACGTAGTTCCAAGCATCTTGACCAAGCAAATCTCCCAATGCTATAAGATCAAACGCGTACTTCCTTAGTCTGTAAGCACTTCCCTTTGCCCCGATATTTGCTATGTATACCCCTTTCTTGAGGAATGAACGGGTCCCAGTTTCTTCATTCGCTATCTCTTTTAGCGTAAAAACATCAAGCGAAAAAGCAAAACAATGAAATTGAGCTTCGTTTTTTTTTTTTTATATATATATTTAATAATAACTAAATTCAAGTAACGGCATGCTCTAGATTGGCGAAAAGCAGGTTGACATATATTTTTTGCACCCAAAATCAGAGTTAATAAATTTCATTTGAAAATATTATCTTGACAGTGAACTCACTGCAACAGAGAAACTTGTCATAAACCCGCGAGAATTTTAAGGTTATGGGTAAAGAATTCGCATAGTTTTGTTAAATTTCAGAAAATTTTCACGAATTTATGGTCAATATATATATATACATTCTGTGGAAATTTATTCATTTTACTAGAAAGTTATAATTTACCAGACAAGTCCTACACAACATGTCATCTGAACAAAATGTCTAAAGAAAAAGAATATTCTTTATATATGAAACATAAATATACATTATTACGAAAATTATTTAATTAAGAATATCACTTACTATTATTCACAGAAGGAACAGGTAAAGGCCCATCAAGCCACAGCCCATTATTGTCCTCAGCAAGAGACTTCTCAATCCCAACATTTCCAATTATAGAAACAGATGCAAACCCCAAAGCTAATCTTCTATTAATTTGCAATTTTTTTCCATTTTCATCTTCACTAATATCCTGTGTTTTGTTCCTGTTAAATTCAAGAAATGATCTTCTTTTTGGTGTCTTATTCAAGTGATAATGAAGGGGTTTTGGTATTGAAGGGATAACTTCTGAGATAGCATTCAAATTTGCAAAGCTAGCCATGTTTGGAGAGTTGAGAGAGATTGGGAGAGATTTAGGGAGAGAGAGTGTGTGTATGAAGTGTTTTGGTTTTACTTGTGGATATGGTTTTGTATCCACATTGATATCCCCATTCAGGGTAATCTAGTCATTTCCTAGTGGATAGGAAAGTTAGTCTCAAGAAATTCTCTCAGATGCAGCCGCGGATGTATCTCAGTTAGTACTCGAGCAGTAAATTGCACCTAAAGGCGCAGGTTCGAGCTCTAGCATCCGCAGTGTGGGATTTTCAGCCCTTTGTGGGAATATATCCTTGTGGGCACCAGACACTAGGCCTTCTGCCTAAGAGGCCGCTGGATCACCACCACTTATCTCCTCCATAATCCCGAAGGAACATAGGTGTGGGGCCCCCAAGGCAAGGGATTTTACCTTTTTGCACCCAAAGAAATTCTCTCGGATCTTAAAAACTAATTTTCGAAATACAAGCAATTTTTGGAGTATGAAAACTCGTAATTTATGATATAATAATAATAATAATAATAATAATATACTATAAATAAAAAGTGCAAGAAGGAAATACGACACCATGATATATAGTAGTTTGGCAATAGTATTTTTCCTACAATGAATTGTTAGGACCTTTACTTCTACTATTCAAGATTGTATGCCTTGAGTTCTCTTTAGTATGAAATATAAATCTTTACACCTTAAAGGACTAGTTAGTCTTCCGAGTCCTAATCGTAACCTAAAACAAGTAGTTTATTAGATACTACTTGAAATCCTAACCCTTGAGCTACCCGAGTTTCCTAGTTCGAGCTTGTTCTTACAACCCAAGCAAAATGCCTCTCAAACTACCAAAAACTCACCCAAGAGTTTATGAACTACTTCTAAAGATTACGAGAAAATTTAATATGAAAATTTCACTCAAATAAACCCTAACAAACTGATATTAAAAGTTGTACAAGTATAGAAAGGGAACTTTGAGCTTTTGTCTTTTGCTTAGACCTTCTCTCTCTTGAATGATTCTTTCTTTGCTACTGTCAAATGAGAGTAACGAGAGTATATCATCATATTTGGGGAGACATGCATGTTGAGGAGGTTGCTTGTTGTCTCTTGAAGAATCCGACACAAAGCCATCAAAGTAGAAAGCTGAAAATTACATTGTTTAGAACTATCCGACTACCCTAAGTAGGGTGTCCAACTGCTGTTCATCGGCAGACTACCCGTCAGACACAGGGAAAATGCCTTACAATTTTTTCAACTTTTTGCTCAAGTGTTAACCCTAGACATATTTATCCATCAGTGTGTCCGTCTGCTCAAGTCATCGAACGTGTCATAGGACAGATACAAAATTTGTCTAAATAATTGCCTCAAGTCGTAACTTTTAGATCCCTTTCGCACTTGATAATAAATCGGTTTGAAGTGTTAAAAATTGGTACACACTCAACAAAAATATTAGTACAACAATAGGACAAGAATTGTATAATTTTTACTTTTTTATTATCATCAAAAAATAATTTAATTTCAATTTTAAAACCTTGGGACAACAAGATCGACCCAACTGTACTTGGATCGATCAGTCTGACATTTTGGGTTGATCCAATAGCTATTTGGATCGATCGGAGCTGTTACGCCCCGAATTTCTATAAACTTGGTGACGTGATACCTAAGAAAAATAAAATATCCATGATCCCAAAATATGCACAATAGTCCACAAAATATAAAGGAATTATAAATATACAATCTCTCATCCCTTATCACAATATAACTACGCCATCTTACAATACAATGAATAATAAACCTGCTTGATAACATATACAACAATAAATCGCTACATCAACCTTCACGAAAAAAAAATAAGAGATACACCAAGTAGCTAAGTCTCCAAGCGCGTGTGCATATGCGATCAAGCTGGATGCTCATACAAAATAAATTGAAATAAAGAGCCAAAATCTAACCTC
>MKEJ01009539.1:0-13604 GCA_001753735.1 Embelia ribes
TAATTAAAATTAATATGATACTAAAAAGAACATAATACACACAACCCACACATCAAGTGGGCTACACTCTTTACATATATGTATATATGTAATGAATGACCTATGCGCCTATATGTGAATTTTTAAGTAGGCAACTGACCTTTTCACAAAGACTGCAAGGCTTCAATCTCATTACTCTCAAAAAATCATGGATTTCAACACGTCCACTACAAACAAGATAAATTCAATTTAGCACAATAGTTTACATACATCCACTGTGAGAAAGCCAACAACGCAGCATTATTCAGAAAGAATTCTAGTGACACAATCAGATGAATAGTTAGTTAACTCATTGTGATCATAAATTTTTATTAAAATGGTGATGTATGAAGGGGAGGTGGGCGTTTGTACAGCAGTGAATTTTTTAAACCCAGCAGTTCTGGGCTAAAGTTAAAAAAATGGAAAGAGAATGGAAACATAGAAAAAGTTAGAAAATGACATGACCAATGTAAATGAAACAAGGACATAGGTTGGCAATAAACCCAGCAGTTCTAAAGCAATCCTAGGCAACATAATGACTGAGAGTTAATTGCATTAATCCGCTCATGTAACTCAGAGATTCTCATAAAGCCCACAAACCAGTACCTGGAATCCGGACTCATTGCAAGAAATATATCCAGAAAATCCAAAGCTTCAATACTTTTTAAATGGAAAGCCTGCCAAACAAATAATTGTACATCAACAGATTGATTTGAGGCATCCAGAAACATAGTACAAATAAAAAGATAAATAATTCAATGAATTAATAGCTCAACAAATCACTTTTTAACTTATAGGCCAGGCTCCATCCGGGTACACTACGATTCAAATGTTAATGAAGTTGCAAAGTCTAGTAGATAGTTATATAGTTATTAAGTGCGTAAACGAAAGTTCCAAAATTGATAATAAATGATGCCAAAGCCATATTAACACGGATATGAAATTCCTATTTCGACTTCATATTACAATTCCCTTGCCATATGCCCAAGGGCAGATCCAGAAATTTGAATAAGAGGGGTAAAATCTATATATAAAAAAATATAAATTATTTTTAAAATGTGAAAATCTTAAATTTGTTTTAGTGCTCATTTCAAAGCATCAAAGGTATAATTTTATGTTGTAACTTAGTTTGGAACCCTATATACACTTTTAATAAAAAAATGAGAAAAAGTTTAAAGATTTTATCAAAAGTACAATGATCTTTTTAAATATATTATAAACCTTATCAAGATATTAAAATAGTATTTTCTAATATTGATAAATCATAATTAGTAAGTAAGCCAAAAAATTTATATGTTTTTGAAAAACAAAATAAAAAAAATTATCTTATATAGAAAGAGAGTATAAAAATGTACAATGATACTAAGATAGGAAAATGTAATACAACTAAATTATTTTATAAAATACTTTTAAAATAATATAAATATAAAACTATTATAGTAAATCATTAATTATAAGGCCAACACACAAATAATAATCCATTTATATGCTAAAAAAATATTAGTCCAACATGCTTAACAATCAATATAAATGCTAAAAATGAACAAATATGTAAAATAAAAGAATTTAAATAGTACGCAAGGATTCGAATATGTTTGCCTCTGTTTTTTAGTGCAACACGCCTACCATAACATGCTCCATCTTTAAATTTTTATTCAATTTTAAATTTAAAAATAAATATATATTTTTTTATATAGAAAAAATTAATTTTTAATTATTGACCCAAACGAATATGGGACAACTGTCCCCCTTGCCTCCACGTGCATCCGCCGTTGGGCAATTTGTTTAAGAAAAATAACTAGAAATAAATTATGAACAAGAAGACAAATATTTTACTAATGATTAGCAAGTTTTGTTAGAATATCAATTCATTAGTGCATGTTGATAAACATTGAAATTTTTGTATTATAGTCCGGCTAAATAATTTGTTTAAGATCCAATTTTAACTGTATCAGGATATTAAATCTGAGAGTGACTTGAAGCTAATTATTTTATATTCTCACCTACTTATGCAATAAGTGGTTGATCAAGAATTTTACATCAAAGATAAAGATTAAACTATCATATTTCCAAAAAAGATTACCAAGGGGTTGTATACCCCACCTTCCTCCTTTCTTCCAATGTACGCAATAGATATTTGATGGAAGAATTTATTTATTTATTTTATTATTATTATAATTTTTATTTTTATTTTTATTTTTTGGTGGTGTAGAAAGTGTATGTCACAATGGGCACAACAAGTGCAAATATGTCCGGGTACAGGACTAGAAGGACCGCTTGAAGATGGCTATAGTTGGAGAAAATATGGGCAAAAAGACATTTTAGGGGCCAAGTACCCAAGGTACGGATCTTATTTATGTTCCCATTGCATAAAAATGAAAATAAAATTAAAAATTACAAGTTGGTTGCAGGATAATTCACTTTTTGTTTGACGCAAAGTATTTATTATAAAACAATATTTTAAAAAAATTATTAAATTGGCGTGCATGTTATTATTTCTTTTCAAATTAATGAAGTTGGTACGTCTAGTTTAGGGTGCTTATTTGATCCGTCCAAAATCTTGGGGATTCCCGGGTCCACAAATCTATGGCTCTATTGAATTGAGAGTCTAAGAGGAAAAATTTGATACTCATTCCCGCATTGGAATTCCCATATATGCGGAGCAAGTCTACCCACCAAAAAGGTTAGTCAATTAACCTCCAAAATAAGTTGATTAACCTTTTAAAAAAAATAAGATCATTATTTTAATGTATAATAAATAAGTCTCATTTTTTATAATTAGGAAAGATTAGTTGGCTTACCTTCAAAGTAAGTTGACTAACCTTTAAAAAAAATAAGATCGTCGTTTTAAGTATACTAAATAAGCTTCATTTTTCATAATTGGGGAAGATTAGTGGGCTTACCTCAAAAATAAGTCTACTAACCTTTTAAAAATTAAGATAATTGTTTTTAATATATAGTGAATGGGCTTAATTGTTTATAATTGGGAAAATTTAGTAGACTTACCTTTATGCTAATTCGACATACTTGGCGGGTCTGTCATACGGGTTGTGGGTTATGAGTATGATAATCAGATACAGACTTGCCGCGCATAGCTGCAGGGGTGATGTGGGTACAAATCTAATGCGGGACAGGTACAGATCTACCCAGCGGGTTTCCTAGTCCGTGGGTAGACGCACAAAAATGTAGGTATAATGAACAACCCTAGTTAAGTTGGTTATTCACATGGATGAAGAAGTATCATGTAATTTATGAAAATGAGTCAGTTTTCAAAAATATTTACCAAAATTGGTCATTTTTAATTTTTTATATATGAATTACTATTTATCTTTATTTTGACGACCAAAATACCCATTCGCCTAAAAACTAATATCTTTTCGTCTTATTTTCTATATTTATTAATGATATCAAATCTTGGTACATATTGTATTGTGATAAATGTTTATGCACAATATTTAATGGGCAATTTTATTTGCAACACTTTTTTGGTTAAATGCACTACTTATAATTTTAATAAAAAGTGGGTATTTTCACCACCACTAAACGTTATTTACACCACAAATTTAATACATCAAAATAAATTAATTCATTTTTAAAACAAAATATGAGAAGCCCCCTCACTCTCCATCTCTCACCACCACCACCAACCATACCACCACCGACCAACATTACACGACATCACAACCGGCAAACATCACATCTCACTACCACTGAAACGAACTATCACCGTCACCACCACCACCTCTACCGCCACTGGTCACCATCACAATGCAACACCGCCACATGGAATCACTAAGTAATTCTCACTCCCTTCTATCCCCTCAATTAAATTATGATTGGATTTTGTTTTTAAAATTTATCATTTCTTTTGATTTTTTTTGAATTTTTAATATTGTTTGAATTTTTTCAAGTTAGTTGGAGTAAAAATGAGTTTTTAGGTTTTCAAGAACAAAATGATGGAGAGAGAGAATATGAAAGAACAAGATAAATGAATATGAGAAGGAGAAATAGGGTGCAGTATAAAAAGTGTTTGAAGATGGGATGATTGAAAAGTTGAAGATAAAGAAAGAAAAGGACCAATAAAATGAATGAGAAGATGAAAAGAGTGATTGGAGGAAAATTGGTATTTTGGTAAATTAATAGAGTGTTGTGTTTAGTTCTTTTTGTGGTGCTAACATAGAACAAATAAGTAATCATTTTGTTTGTGGTATCTAAGAAGTCAAAAAAAACAATAATAGCGTGGTGCATGAAATAAATTGATGCATGTAGTAAAAAAAGTGGTATAAATAGAATTGCCCTATTTAGTTAATAGTGAGTTCCAAGTACAAACATGAAATTTTGTTTTTCAAGTTTAGGGCGAGCCATAATGCTTGAGAAATTTTAATAAAATATGGGATGAGAAAAAGATTATTTTTTGATACGAACGGGTTTAATGTAATATGTTATTTAATAATGCATTCTAAAATTTAGTATAGAATATTTTTATATTATAAAATTCCTAAAAATGTAATATTTTATAATTTAAAAGCATTTTGTTTAAGTTTAAATCGGAAAAATCACTAAATAATATGAGTTATAAACATTTTAAGGAAATATGTCAAAAATCAAGTATTTTTCGTTAAGTTATGTATCAATTCTGCAAATTCAAAATTTTCAATTATACGAACAAATGGTTGTTAGATAACAATAGTTCATGAATTAACTAATAATGCGTAGTAAAAAATTATGAAAATGAATTTATTTTGTTTTTCCATTTGAACTATACCAATCCAGTTATACAAAAAAATCAAATAATATTATTGATTTTTCCATAATAAAATGGTTATTACAACATTTTTTTTTATAATATTTTAGTTAGTAAATAATCTCTCTACCATACTTATCTCCCATAAAATTAATATTTATATTATATTAATAAGTTCGAATTAAACATATTTAAACTTAAATTTATTCTAAAATAAGTTCAAATTTTAATTTGTTGCTTGTAGTAAAGAATAATTTGCAAAGAAATCAATTATAAAGGTATTTTTGTCTTTTGGTTAAAAATGATCCATTTTGGTAAATAGTTTCAAAAGGGACATGTTTTAGTAAATAATTTTAGAAACTAATCTATTTTGGTAAATTTACCAAGAAACGTCGTGTTAGCAACTGAACTAGAACTCAATGCATTTAATATTATGCATATGTAATGTCATATACTGGAACTACACTTTTTTTTAGAACAAAATAATTGACAAAAATAAGGATCCTTAGGTAGAGTTAAGCAAAATTTTACCATAAGTATCGGTAGTATTATTTATTATCAGTATAATTATCACTACCACACCAGTAGTACTTTTCTAGCAATGACAAATGATAAAATTTAAATGACTACCACTACTATCAGGGTTACCATCTGATTTGTGGTTACCACCAATTAAAGATGAAAATTAACAGAGCCGTTGGAGAGCCACTCGAGAGTATCTCGTTGAAGATTCAGGATAGAACTCGACTCGTTAAATAAAAAAACTGAGCAAGAACTTGATTTTAGAACTCGTTAATTGACTAACCGAGATAGAGCTTTGTATTGCTCGGTCATTTAGCTCGAGAGCAGGCTCATTTATCTATCTATCTATATAGATAGATAGACCGAGATAGAGCTTTGTACTGCTCGGTCATTTAGCTCGAGAGCAGACTCATTTATCTATCGATAGATAGATATAGATATACATATATATATATCATTAATTGATAAATTTATACATACATATAATAAATAATATATATTTGTAACTATTTATATATGTTTGAGGTAGTATAAGTAGGGTAACACTAATATGGTATATCCCACATTGGTATGGAGAAATGAGTTTTGTATCAGTTTTTCTATTTATTCTCTATATTTAGTGTCAAAAGTAAAATTAGGTTTCATTTTTCCAAACATCGAGTGGGCAATAGATTCATTCCTTAAGTTTGCCATATTTAAGACCCACCAGCCCCCAACGAGCTTAATAATTTTTCATTATGAGTTGCACATGAGCCATAACATAATATTTCTTGTTTATGGGTTGCACTTGGGCTGCCTGTCAACTATTAAAGTCTTAAAATTTTCAACGAGCCAAGCTGAATAAGAGTTCGGGTCCGGGCTCCATAATTGTAAACGAGCCTGAGCACGAGTTAGCCCTTGTAGGCTCGAGGAGAGCCTGAGCTAGAACACAAGTTGCGAGTTTAGTCCAACGAGCCGAGCACGAGCAAGGGTAAACTCGGATCAGCTAATATACACCCCTACCACCGGTAGAACCATCAATTCAAAATTCTATAATTAAATATTATTATTTGTTTTCGTTAAATATTACATCGGGGGTCAACCCTATAACACTTGTGTTTGAGTCGTCACCCAATGTTGCACAAATGTACTAATTATCACTAATGCAAGTAGCATAGCTGTTTTGGAAAAGATCAAATGAGTAACGATTTTGAAAAGCTATACATCATTGTGAGTTACTTCATTATGTGCTTTGTTATGCGACAATGCATAGTCATGAGATAATAAAATGAAAGTTTACATTGGAATTTTGTGTAGTTGTTGGGATATTTTCACTCCGATGTTATATAACGAAATACTTATATATGAAAGTATCATACCAAATAATAATTTGTAATTGCAGAGGCTATTATAGGTGCGCGCATCGTAACGCACAGGGTTGTCTGGCTACCAAGCAAGTACAAAGATCCGATGAAGATCCTAACGTTTTCGAAATCACTTATCGAGGAAGACATACATGCGCCAACCAATTGCCATCGCCCGAAAAAAAGCTGAAACCAAACACGATGTCAAATTGCCAACAACAGATGACCCAACCACAACACTACCAAAACCAAAACCAATCTCAAGAAATCCCCCTCAGCTCCGAAACTGGCCGACAGGTCGCAACCGAATATTTACAAACTCAAAACCATAATTTCCCCACTGACAATAATTTCCATTTTCCTTCCACATTGCACATCGAGGGAGAAAAGAATATCGTTTCTCCTCCCATGATGGAAAATACATTTTCCGGAAACAACTTTTCGCCACCAATTATCTCGCCCGCCACGTCAATGTCAGACCTTTATGCCATGTCGCCAAGCACCGGATTAGGAGAGGCTCGTAATATGCACGGCTCAGATTCCGAGCTCATAGATATTGTCTCTGCTGCCACTTCAGGCAATAACTCCCCAACTGTGGGCTTAGACTTCCTATTTTGGCCGACGGATCCATTTGAGCCCCGCTTCCCCTTTGATGACCCAAGTTTCTTTTCTAATTTCTAAATACTGTATAAATTAGCAGAAGAAAATTTTACTCTTTTTTTTTTTTTCCTTTGGTAACAATTTAGAAACGACCCAATCGAGGGTAACCATGATATACCAGGTGCCTTAACGGATGGCGGATGGCGGATGGCTTAGGAGGGCGGCCTCTCGGGAGCAGATTCAGGTTTTTACGTCTTATAAGCACAAATTTAGATCTGATTTTCGGCGAGTCCCGTGGGCTGAAGACAAGTTTTTGGATGATACTAGAATAGCTTCTGGCTTATTGTACCTTTTTGTTTGTCAATGATAAAACAGATCGTAAAATCACAATTAGTAACCCCCCCTTTTGGAAATAAGCCAATTCTCAAACTTAAAACTAAAATATCATTTATATGCCCTGGTGTGCGTCGTAAATAGCATCCTCTTACAATGGCCGACTAGATTTCATATAAAAGCACGTCGGTTAGGAACCTCACTACGAGAATAAGCTTGAATACAAGGGGGCCTGTACGTTAAAACCCGCAAAATTTGGATCTCATAATTGATTCAAGTAGCTTCAGTACATCAAAAGGTGGACAAAAGGGAGTGACCATGAGTAACTTGACTCAACAATTACTTGACTCACAAGTATTTCAAGTCTTGAAATTTTCACTGGTGTAAGATTCAAGGTCAGACTAAGACTCAAATTCTAGTCCACCTCGATCTCAAGTAGAGATAAGATTTGAGTCAAGCTCACGTCTACTACTCGGCTTGACTAGGCTCGTGCCAAGCTCTGTGTAAGATCTTGATACAGCTGTAAGAGGTTCAAAAGGCATTAAAGGATCTTAATTTTTTTCCACCACCGGATATTAATTTGGGACAGCGTTATGCAATTTATGCCTAACACGGAAATTGATTTAGCAGAGAATATAGTCTCGGTAACTTCACCCCGACTAATTCTAGCAAAGAGCAATCCTCTAGAACTGTAAAACAAAGCCCTCCATTGGGGGATGCTACATCCGCAATTGCAATTATCATATACTTTGGAAATTTATAACGATTTTCATATGATGAGATAAGTAATTCCAAATCCAATCTTTTTCAAGTCATTTGCATATTCAAATAGGTCCATATCCACAAGTGGGGAGCATCAAAAGCACAAAATGTCGAGAAAACACCAAATATTTTAGCATTACCAATATTTTTTAGACAACAAACCCCAAACCAACATCAGTGCTTCCTTTTCCTCGTTTAGAGGAAGTTCAAGCTTCGATTGATACACAGAAAGGCAACAACAAAAGTATTAAGCAGAGAAAAGTCATACCACCCCCCACAATACAGACCATAATATAAGGTGCTTAGCCCATGGCGTACTTCTGGGTCCAGCTTCTAGCAGTAGTCTCGTACTTGTTCTTGTCCGTTTTGTACATATGTGCAATCTCTGGCACCAACGGATCATCGGGGTTCGGATCCGTCAACAAGGAACAGATCGAAAGCAACACCTAAAATTAGTGTTTAACACAAAAATAACATTTGTCAACACACAAACAAATAGCACCGTTTTGCATAGAATCATGACTGCATCAAGTTCTTTTAAAGCATGAACAACTGAAAAATAACACGAATTTTGCCAATTTTTTCTCCTCTTTCCATGAGACATGTACTAGCATAGAATATACTTTAATTGCAGAAAGGTAATAACTGAAAATGGGACAAAAATTTGAGCCCACATATTGCGATAATTAATTTGCCTGCTTTTTCAGAATAGCATTTCTAAAATTATATGTTGAAGATGATTGAATGAATCTCATCGTCATGTGAAACTCTTGTTTCTTGTTTATAAACTTCTGATACAACTGATTATCAAGTTAAAAGTAAGCACCATGACCTTGGAAATAGTTAGTGCAGGGCTCCATTGCTCCTTCAAGATGTCCAGGCATATGCTCCCATTGCTGTTAATGTTCGGGTGGAAAACTTTTGTCCTAAAAGCCACCTGCAAAACAAGACCAAATGTGAGTGATTAATGGAGAGATTCAAACCATATTGCCCCCAATAATTGAAACAAGAAACTCTGATCATCAAAGATGTAAAAGCACACAAAAATAAAAGCGTAGAAAAACCTTGTCCACAGTTCAGATTTCTGTACTGGATTACAGGTGTTCATGGACTAGGATTCTAGGAAGCATTTGATTCTACAATGAAACTTACAAGGACCATCTGTTTCAAACTCCTCCCTTTAGTGCTCATTTGGCATAAACACAGCCAAAACAGAAAAAGAAATTTCAATCAACATGGGCACGTAGAAATGCATACGCATAAAAGCCATATTCTTTTGCATTACTTACACTATTTTGATCCTTGCCAACCAAATCATAAATCTTTTGTACTCACAGAATTTACTACAGGACCACCTTTGCAAATCAAATGCCTTGGGCCAGCAACCAAAGGCATTATTACGTGACACACTAACCACAATCCATTGATGAGCCTATATGTAATATGACCAAGGAAAATAACCTATATTGATTAATATCCCAAGCAAAATCCTTGAATGATTTTTATTCCTTCTGGACAACCACGACCAGCAAAAGGAAGAGGAGAGAACAGAGCCACATTGATGACCATAAAACAAAACTTTGACCATAAAAACAAAGCTTTGATTCAGCAAAGTTTCATGTTAGGATCAACGTCCAACCAGATTAATGAAAGACTAAAACTCATTGAATTACCTCTTCAAAAACATAAACTAACTTTGGGATAAAAAAATGAGAGTAGGTGAGCCACCTTTGGTGGTTTGAATGGATAATCTGGAGGGAAATGGATATTGACGAGGAAAACTCCACCGGCATACGGACTGTCAGCCGGACCCATAATTGTCGCTTGCCAATGGAACATGTCTTCAGCAACAGGACCTGAAACAAAAACATAAAATATAAGAGACAGAACAGGTCAACAATGTCGTCAAAATAAAGCAATAGCACTGGTTTCAAAAGAAGTACTAACAAATACTCACGCTTCCCTGAACAATTATATTCGGGTACAACATGATCACTTGTTTCCATTTTTCAAAATCCGACGCAAGGGGACAATGTTTAGGAGAGGAGCTAAAATTATTTAGTATGCACAAGTAAAAAGAAATTATGCGGAGAGTAGGGTATATTTTACATAAGGTCTATGGCTCTCGAATCATCATCAAATATCTCAGCGATTGTTTGGTGAAGACAAGTTTTATTCTTGTCAAGGTACCTCTACAAGTCTTTTTCAATCCTTTTCCTAGCACTACACAATTAGGTAAATAAAAAGTATGCTATCACCATCAAGGAACTTTACACAATAAGCTAGCTTTCATTTCAACCATTTCTAATAACTTAACCAAGTCTTCACCTTTCAGTTAAAATCCTCGAACCACTAAATGCTTTTTCTATTTTCTCTGTCTAATATCCTCTTTTCCCCTCAGCCCAAGTCTCTTTTATCGTCATTCCGATGTAAAGGGAGCTATGCTTAGGAAAGGAGCTAAAATTTATTTTAAGGTACATAACATTTTTATGGGAAGAGAAGGGAATATTTACACAAGTTCTACCAATCTCAAATTACCTCCAAATAACTCAGCAACGGTCTGGAAATGAAGCACAAAAGGCAGAAGTGCCTCAAATCTCATTCCCATTGAGGTACTCAACAAATCTTTTTTCCACCCTTCTTGTACCAAATATTAGGTAAATAAAATCTATGCTACAACCACACCAAGGGAATAAAAAAAAAAAAAAAAAACTAGCCTTCACTTCCATCGTATCTAAATAACTTAACCAAGACTTCACCTTTCCGTTAAAATCCTCAAACCACTAACCGATTTTTCTACTTCTCTGGCTAATATACCAGACAACAAAAACTTCATTTATCTAAGAAAAAATGAAACATTGTCAGATAAAAGATCTTGAAAAGATGCCCATGTCTCTTTCTTTCTCCCTCTCAACCCAAGTCTCTTCCTTTCTCCCTCTCAACCAAAGCCTCTATTATCATCTACTTCACCAAGAAAATATTCTAAGCTCTTTTATCGTGTACTTCACCAAGAAAATATACTAAGCTATAACAACCCCCCTCCCCCCTCGGGGCGGCAATAAGTAACAGCCTCGTAGTAAAGACAACTATAGAACCTCCAATATTCTATGCGAAAATCAGAGTACTTTAGGTTATCAATACCAAGACTTAATCTTAATGCAAAAATGCTCCAACCACTAATTAACTTTTTTCATTTTCAGCTTTCTGCAAATTTGCTCATTCCATTAGCTAATTTTTCCAACTTCCAACAAATACAAAAACAGAAGCTCCAGCTACACCTCCACGAAACCAGCTATACTTTCAGATAAGCAAAAACCTACTTCAGCTCTTTGCAGAAATGCTCAAACCACTAGTAAGTTTTCCATTCATTTTCTGGCTATAAATAAAAGACAATAATACAAACTCCAATTATTTATGCAAAAAAGGTACAGACATTCCTAATAATTTCCGAAGGGTACAAATCTTCACCCTAGTAAATCAGCCAGATATCCACACAAACCAACCAAATCTCCACCCTTCTGCAAAATCCTAATTCCATTATCTACGTTTCCCTTTTTTCATCCGAACAGAAGCAAAGATAAGAACAAAGCCTCCAATTATCTATCCGAAAACCGGATTACTTTCAACTACCAAAGATAAGAACAAAGCCTCCAATGCTCAATTCACTACAAAATTTACGATTTCACGAGCTTATACCAAAGATAAAATCAAATTACCTGTCCAAAAACATGTAGAAAATTTCCTGATACTTTCAAAATGCTAGGAAATTTTTCCATTTTCATCTTTCAGCAAAATTGCTCAATCCTGCTAGTTATTATTTTTTCTATATTCTCAAGTTAATAGAAAAATAACCGAAAGTCCAATTCTATACATGAAAACCGCAATACTTATCAAAAGCAAATTGATAATGCAAAATTGTTTCAACAACTAGTTAACTTCCAATTTTCCCAGGCTAATGGTAAAAGACAACACAAAATCCAAGTATCTATGCAAAACAGGCACAAAGATCCCTAATAATAGGTTGCAAGCCACAAATGTCCAATTTAGAGCTAGCATACTCAGCTATAAATCTACACAAAGCAACCATGACTTCACCTTTGCAAAATTCTCAATAATATTATCTACTATTTCCTACTCCCTCCTACTAAAAGCAAAGATGAGAACAGAAACTCCAATTAAGTATTGTGTAAATTGAAAAAGCTTCAGTTACAGAACCAAGATTTCATTTTTATACAAAAATGCTCAATCTACTAGTTAATTTTACCATTTAATCAACGGTTTTCACTTTAATCAAGTGGATTCAAGAGGAGCCTAGTGCATTCAAGGTTCATCCCACCATGTCATGCTAGTCTATTACCCTGACAAGCGCTATCGGCCAGAGCTTTGATCCTTCGTCAAAGCGACTAATCCTCCATCACCACCAAACCAAGAATTCATATTTATGTAAAAACTATTAATCTACTAGTTGATTTCCCATTATCTCGAGCTAATACCAATAGATAACACAAAACTCCAACTACCATCCAATCCAAAAAATAAAAGTACAAAAAACCCCTAAAATAAATTCCAAACGCTACAAGAAAGAGCTTTGATTCTTCATCAAGCTACTAATCCTCCATCACCACTAAACCAAAAATTCATATTTATGTAAAAACGCTTAATCTACAAGTTAATTTCCCGAATTTTTTGGGCTGATACCAAGAGATACCACACAAACTCCGAAGAAAGAACAAAAATCCTAATAAATTCCAAATGCTACAAGAAAATACAATATAAACTATACACATGCGAACCAAAGAGATCTCAAGGCAAACCATAGCACAAAGCACATGCATACAAGAATATATAGCTCAACCTACAAGTTAATTTCCCAATTTCTCAGGCTAATACCAAAAGATAGCATCAGAAACTCCATTCAAATACATATTCAAAATCTCACATAAATACCCAACGCTACAAAGATCCAATACACAACCAAAGATATGGGGATCAAAGAGATCTCAAGGCAACCATATCTCAAGCCACAGCCATACACGAGTATATATGTGCATACATATATATTACATCATCATATATATAAATAGATACAGATTTCATACCAGCGCTGCAAGAAGTAGGAGGATCCTTCTGCAGATCCTTGAGTTCCTTCAAGATCCGCTTCGACGCCATCGCAAAGACCTGTAAACAACCCTAGATCGAAATAAAAAACACGAAATTGCATACACAAACACACATGCAGATATAGATCTGTAGAGATAGAAAGAGAGAGAGAGAGAGAGAGA
>MKEJ01009550.1:0-14932 GCA_001753735.1 Embelia ribes
TAGGCCTCCCAAAAGCGTATAAAAAGCCTTTTTTGCAAATTCTTGCCAAGCCCCGTTTATGATTCCCCGAACATCACTTTCCGCCCCTCTGAAATAACCAAGCTACACATCTCTTATGACCGTGATCCTATATATGAAAATGGTCTGCACAATATAAGGAAAATATTTTCTAAGTTTTATTTCACCAAACACTATTGGCGCGAAAATTGGGGAATCGTCCCTAAGAAAACTAAATGATAAAAATTATACCCACACATAGAGAATGTAATGGAGAGAATAAATGTATATACCTCGAAGCCAACCGATGGGCGAAACTAGATGAAATCTCCCGAAAACTCCCGAAGCTTTAACTTCTGAATCCACCTAGCAAATGGCTTTAGATCAATACGAATCTAGGGGATAAAATGATCTAATAATCATGGGGATCAATAATATGAATTTTAATTTCATAAACCCAAAAAACATGCAAATCGAAAAAACATGAATGAGCAAGAGGAGAGAAGAAATATATTGCATAATGCACTCTACGATGCGAAGATCCTGAATATGAATTTTCGGAAATTTTCTAAGTACCTCTACTGGTTGAACAACAAGCCACAATCTTCTCTTTCTTCTCTTACATCTGTGGCTCTCTGTGTATATATATATATATATATATGTATGTGTGTGTGTGTGTGTGTATACATGCAAAACAGATTGGAAAAGTCATTCTAGACCCTATACTCGAATGTCGTTTAAACAACAAAGGGGCATCGTTTAAATGGCAATGCCATTCGAATAGTGAGAGAGGAACATTCAAACGGTGTTTCCTGCACCTTAGCAGAATGAGAAAAACTCCCAAAAAATAGTCAACAACGACCAATCCCACTCCCATACAGGCATCACAATACTCCACAATCAACATACTCGAGCCCACATTACCCCACAACTAAGCCACCCGCAACAACGTATAGTTACTCTTCATGATGTGCTACATAACTTTAAATGTAACATATTTATATCCACTTCTCATGCTTTCACAATGCATCTACAGCTCGTTATGACTACGTTATAAATGAAATGATAATATTATGGTGTGGAATAATATCATTATTCAAAAGTGAAAAATTCCCTCAGAATTTCGCTGAATTTTTAGGACGTTACATAATTGATGGATTGGAATTTGTATCCATTTATGAAATAAGTAGAGTACGATTCCACCATACTCAGTGGTACAAAGGCATGATTATCAATAAACTGATTTTGATCACCATAAGCTTCCACTTGCACATTAAAAGAGTTGAAATAAATTGCAAATTAATATGTTAAAAACAAAGATGACAATGTTTCGTATAGGAATGACACATTGTTTGAACCACAATGGGAACTCTTGTAATGTTGCAGAAATTCCGAGTGAATTTTTTACATTTATAATAATATTATTGAAATTTATAATATTGCTATTACATTTTTGTAGAACGGAACTGTATGACATGTTGTTGAAGGAAGTATGAAGTCTTGGCGTGCTTATAGAGGTATTGAAATGAAAAGGCTTATTGCCTTAGTGTAGAATGTAGTATAAGTGTTGAGGCTTTATTATTGTCGTGTTGTTACGAGACACCGTGTCTTTGTGATAGTTAGCACATTGAATGTAGTATTTTATATTAACCTTGATATATGTATTTCTAGTGTTGGTATAAATAGAATGGCATTTGAGGTTGAAGGGTGAACTTTGGAGATGCTATGGAAGAATGAAGCTACAATTCAAACGGTACCTTTTTGCCTTTCAAACGGCTGCACCATTCGAACAGTGCAGATATTCCATTTAAATGGCAGTATCGGGAAAGAACAAATGGCTTTTAACAAACTTCAGGCAGTAGGTGTATTATTATTTTTACCAAGTTAAAAATCAGTAGAGGAGAGAGAGAGAGAGAGAAGGAGAACTAAAATAGTAAAGCTTGGAGGCTTGATTCCATCTAGCTCTGATAAAATCCAAAATCTAAGGGTAGATTCTTTATCCTCAAAGCATAGAGATTATTTTAAGGTAAGTTACGACCTTTATATTGTTCGTTTATCATTCCTTCATTTCCTACCTAGTTCGTATGTGAAATTAAAATTGATATTCTTTATCCTCGTGATGAGTAGACCATTTTTATATGTAGGTTTTGAGGTGTTCTGGGTTCGATAGATAGATCAAACATAGGGTTGAAGAAGAAGGATATTTGGGGCTTTTTGAAGATTAGCTCTTCGAAGTGCTCTAGCTTGGTAATAGGTATGAGTAGGCTATGAAATAATAATATACGCGTGAGTTTATGTGTGTAACTTACGTGTAAATTTTATGAAGTTAGGGCATGATATATTGAAGTGAATAAGAGATGAATTGCAGTTGTTTAAACTTGTTTATTTGAAGAATGAAGCATGTTTTATGAAGTGAATTAGAGATGAATGATTAGTTGTTTAAATTTGTTTATATGAAGAATAAAGCATGATTAGAAGTTGATAGAATTATATGATCATATGTATTGACATTAATTCATTAAAGTGACATTATTTATATTTTGAACCAAAGTGACATTTTTGTCAAATGAGAAGTTGAAATTGAATTTTCTTAAAGAATTTGAAGCTTTGAAAAGGAAATTTTCAAAGAGAAGTGAAGAGAAAAACTTGAATTCTATATAAAGGAGCGATGCTCAATTTTATTATCAAAGTTAGGAATGAAGTTTTATGAAGTTGATTGTTAATTTTGAAGTTTTGAACATGAGTATATTTGAAAATACCTGATCAGAACAAGTGTCGAATTTACAAAGTTTTTAGAAGAAAGCAAAGAGGGGGCTCAACACCCTATCATGAATGTTGGGTACCTGATCAGGGATACAAACTATAAACGTTCCACAAATGGAGAGATTTATAGCATAGGTTCACGAAGGAACCTAGTTTTACAAGAAAATGAATTTAGACGCTAGTCCCAAAGTTTTAGAAGTTGAAGTCTAGTAGCGAAGTCGAAATCGTTGCCATGTTGCATTGTATTGAAGTTGCATTGCATTGCATTCTTATATGTGGCATGTTTTCACCTTATGGCACGCACAATATTACATGTATCGTGTTATTTAGTAGACTAACTTGTGCAACTTTTCTTTTCCATTTTGTATCATAATATTGTTGTAGGTGCTGAGGCTAGAAAGAGGCACCCTTGAGAAGGTTCTTTTATATATCTTTTAAGATGAATTGTTAGAAGACATTTTGTATCGGCCGTATTCATGTCATTTATTTTGGCCATAGAAGTAATGTAATTGAAGTTATGTTGTAATTTTATTTTTAAGTATGATAAAGTTTAGAAGATAGCATTTCATATTACACTTTGTTGTAGCCTTTGACATTTTTCGGGTTAGAACAAAAGTGTAATATGCCATATATAGACTTGTGGGTTTTATACTTTATTATTTTGTTCAAGCATGTAGCTTAATTTGGTAAGTTTACTTATAAATTGATATACAGGCTATTTATAATTATCTTTTCGTACTCTGATAAAACTTATATAGTAGAATGAGAAGTGAAAGAAGTGTTGTAGAAGTTCCCATTTTATTTTCTTTCTTTAAAAACTATATATTTTTATTTTCCTTTTCTTTAAAAAGGGATAAAATTCGTGTCCCCGAATCAGATGAGATTCAGGGCGTGACAGGTTGGTATAAGAGCTTACCGGGTTAGTTTAACCTTGGTGGCTTGAGGGTAGAAAAGGGCTGAGAGGGTAGGCATGTTGCTTGCTTGTAGTTACTTTGTTAGAAGTTAAGGCATGTATTGTAGTTATCGCACCCCGAATCCCTATAAACCCGGGGATGCGAACTCAATAAAAGAAAGATAGAATGAAATATAATATACAAGGTTCCAAAATAAAAATAAAATAACAACTACACCAATCACATCGCATCAATCCGCCACTGCAGGACGTCCTACTTACATTCTATAGCCACATCACATCAATATAAGTGGAAATGAAAAACTACTCTAGAAAGAAAGGTAGAATGCTAACGCCAACTCCAACTCCAACTCCATAAAATAAATATATATGTCTGATACCAAAGTAAACTCGTCAGTTTACAAAACATAATGCCACAAGCTGTATGCTTGCAAAAAAAAATCATAATGGAAGGTATATATATATTCTTCATCTCTGTAAGAGTAAGAACATATTTATACTTTACCCACACTATAACCACTACACTGCTACAACCCCACTATCATAGTATGTTAATACAGAAAATGAAGTACATAAAGGTAAAGCGATAACACGTGCGTCCAAAAAAAAAATAAAATATATATATATATATACACACACACACATACACACACACTTCAGTAGAAACCTCTAAGTATGGTCTGGCCTTGCCTCCATACCTATAATGCCAAACATATATGTATGAAGAAAAATGGAAAATATACAGTTAACCAAGTAACTCTACTATAAAAGAGGATTAGGCTATATATACATGAATGAAATATATATCAACATGTATAAATATCATGAATATAAATATGAATATGATCATGAATGTCACCCATATACCACACATACCAATACCATATATTTTGGTATAAAGTTCATCACATTTTTAAATACTAAGATTCGCCACCCACTTTATGACGTAATCAAAGTTTTATTAACCGCCACCCACTCTATGACATGGTTAATGAAAAATTCCAGATCTGATTTTCCGACTTTCTTGGTAAGGCTAAATGACCTCATTGCTCAACAAAATTTTATAAATTTTCCCAATTTTGAAAGAAAACATGCACGCCAACATATTTCTTTCAAAAATACCATTTTCATAAGCTATGTTTATACCACCACATGAATGTAATGTAATACATTTAATAATGAAATGAACATGTTATAACCATAATGCATGAACATGTAAATCATAAAGCTCTACTTTAACATGAATGTAAGCTAATCAATTATCATGAATTTAAAGTACTACAAGTAATCATAGTAATAATAAAGCTTGCATTAAAGTTCATATTACTCATATGCCTCCAATTATGCCTATGTACTTGCATAACCTATGTCTACGTTATGCCTAGGTCACATATCAATTAACGTCAATTTGTTGGTGTAAGTACTACTCCCAGAAGACGTCTCCTCACATTTAAATTCACTTACACTAATTCATCCATTCACACAAACTCATCACATCTACATATATTCAAAGTCATCAATTTTATATTAGGGTTCGTTGACTACTATACCTAGAAATGTGTAAAAAGTCACCATGCAGAGCCTTATCAACAAACCCCCAATTTGTCTCTACTATGCCTTCCGATTTGATTAGAAAATGAGCTCAAATCACCTCATGCCTAGATATAAAAATAATTTACATGCAATAAGGATCAATAACATCAAATTTATTTTCACATACGAAAGGGCACAAAAAACAATAAATTATAGGCAAGAGAAATGATATATAAAACTTAAGTCAAAAGTTTCACCTCACTTCAAGGATGAGAAATCTCTAGCTTTCAATTGTAATTGAGTCTTGAGGCCAAAAGATAACTGAGCTTTAAGTTGTTAAAAATGGAGTCCCCCCTCTCATTTCTCTCTCTTTTCGAAAATTAGATGGAAAAAGGGTAGAAGGAAAGTGCTAAGTCCATGCCACTTAATTCAGTCAAACCCCGATAGATCGATCCAAATACACTTGGATAGATCGGACTACACTTTGGGATCGATCCAACTCCACTTGGATCGATCGAAGCAATTGGAATTTTGGGTCTAAACTCCTTGGGCTGAAAGCTTCCAAAATATTTAGAATCACTTGTAGACCCTAATAGAAGTGTCCAACAACTTTCGGAATCGTGTTTGAGTACCTAAAGCTCGATCTATGCTACTTTACGCTACTACTGGCAAACCCCATCCGCACACAACATTTCTACTCTTCTAAACGCTATGCCTACATGCAACTAAGGTCATAGTATAAAAATAACAAAGCAACTAAAATGCATAAATGTATACAACACCGCCATACCTCAATATATATTCTCACCATACAACGTATAAACCATGCCAACAAGGCATACTATAATATAAAGATCAATTAAAACAAGAAAAAAGTAGTACGGAATTTATGGATTCTCACAGTAGTAGCGCATAAGTAATGATTGCTAGTGTGTGCGTTGTAGTTGCAATATGAAAAGTTGCATTTATAGAAGTTTTGAAGTTTCTATTACGAAGGTATTGCATAGTGTAAAGGCATTTATTTGATAAGTAAACTTATGTATTGTTTGTATTGTTAAATTGTGAAATGAATGAAGTATGGCTAGAGGAAGTATGCGTGGACGAGGTAGAAGTGGTAGAAGAAGCGCTGACTAGGCCGTAGAGTCGGTATTCGAGGTGGTCGTATTACGGTTCATAGTATTGAAGAAAGGGAAGCTAAAAGTACTCAGGCTCGAGAAATCGAGGGTATTTCCAACTTAGAAGAAAGTAGCAAGGCTAGCGTGCAGGGATACGAGGAATAAATCCCTAATATTGGACCTCGTCTTCTTCTACAAGCCCAAGCGAGAATTGGGGGAGCTCAAGTGGATGCTTCGAGCTTAATGAGGGCTATAGAAGAAGTGGTGTGTAATTTGGTGCATAGTATGAGGATGGAGAGTGTACTGAGTATTGAGATGATGGCCTCAGAAGCTCAAATGAATTTTAAGTGGATGAATCCACCTACATTTATAGGGGAAGAGGAGTTGATCATGGTAGAGCATTAGCTTATGGAGGTAGAGTGCATCTTCAATGCACTTTACTTAGTCGGTGATAATTTGTTGATGGTTGTGGTGATGTTCTTTTTATGCGGATAAGCGAGAGAGTGGTGGAAGGGTTATGAAGAGTTCATGACCGTGGAAATATTACGTGGGCGACTTTTCAAAGTTCATTTTTGAAGGAGTTTTTTTCCACTACTTTGAGAGAGAGAAAGCGGAATGAGTTCGCGAGCCTTATTCTGAAGAACTCTATGGTGCAATAGTATTAAAGGCTAATTACGAGCCTTTCTCGTTATACACAGGAGCTCATATCTACAAATGAGCGATGTGTGAGCAAGTTTGAGGACAGACTTCGACATGCTATTAAGAGAATTGTGGTTTCGGAGTTCCACAGACATATGAGGATTGTGTAAGTGCAATGATGAAGGTGGTGATGAGTTGACTTGAGAGACAACAGGTTTTGGATGCTCATCCCTCTGGGCCAATTTTCTAGTTTCTATTCCGTTTAGGATTCAGGAGTAGTTATGAGTAGCCTCGGTTGTGGCAGAGGAGGTGGAAGTTTTGATAGAAGTTAGGGTTTGAGTGTTGAAGGTGGCTATAGTCGGAAGAGATCCCAAGATGTATTCTTTTCTCCTTTACATGGTGAGCATTCTCAACCTACATGTTCTTCTACTTATAGCACACCGATTTAGGGGTCGGGGTGTTTTACATGTGGCCAACAGGGTCATCTCGCTCGAGATTGTCTCATCTTCCTGTTTGCCATATATGTGGCACAGAGGAGCACATGCAAATTGTGTGTCCTTCTACAGTTTGTAGGAGGTATGGTAGTAGGGACATATGCAGGTGCAATGTCCCGAGAGTTTTGTAGTTCTGAGCAATTCTCGAAGAACTGCTTCTTCTTTTATTCTACATGTGGTAGCTATAAAGGAGTTGTATGTTCCTCCATCTATTTCTTCTTGTCGGGGAGAGAAATCTTTTTGTGGGAGTAGCAGTGGTTTTCGCGGAGGTTTCTAGCAGGGCTAGACTTCTTAGGCTCATGCTTTTGCTATGCTGCAGGCACCGGATGTTGCAGAGCCTTTTGTTGTGAGAGGTATTGTTCCTTTCATTTCTACTTGGGCACAGGTCTTGTTTGACATGGGTGCTTCATGCTCTTTCATATCTGCAAATTTGCATGTATGTTAGAGTTATCAATAGAACAGTTTAATACCCCTATATATGTTGGAGAATATTTTCCATGTTAGTGCTGTGTATTGGAAGTGTGAGTTGGTGATATCGGATCATATTTTTTAGTATGACTTTGTGGTTTTTGATATGTTGGGGTTTGACATCATTATTGTCATTAATTGGTTGTCTCACTTTGATGTTGTTATTGATTATGAGAAGTGTAGAGTGTTGATGGAGACGTCTACGGGAGTTAGAATTTGTTACCAGGGAGAGCGTAAACCTTCTCGTCCATATTAGCACAAGGCGCAAACTAGTCTAGTATATATGTTAGCTAGTCTTTCCATTTATGATGTGTTAGTTTCAGAGTTGGATTCAATTTTAGTAGTGCGTGAATTTGTGGATATTTTTCCCGAATATTTAAGCAATCTTCCTCCTGAATGGAAAATAGAATTTTCTATTGATTTGATTTTGGACACTAAATTGATAGCTATTATGCCGTATCACTTAGCTCTAGTTGAGTTAGATGAGTTGAGGATTCAGATCAATGACCTTAAGTTGAAGGCTTTCATTCAAGATTGTAGGGTGCTCCAGCATTGTCTGTGCCTAAGAAGTATGGCACAATGAGGATGTGTATAGACTATCAGAAGTTGAACCGTGTGATCGTGAAGAACAAGTATCCTTTGCATAGAATTGATGACTTGTTTGATCAGTGATAGGGTTTTAAATTATTTTCGAAGATTAATCTTCGTTCCGGTTATCATCAGTTGCGTGTTAAGAGGATGATATACCGAAGATGACTTTCCGTACTCAATATGGGCCCTTCAAGTTTCTTGTGATGCCATTAGGGTTGGCTAATGCTCCGACAGCTTTAATGGACTTGATGAATATGAATTTTTGTCTATAAACTAATCGTTTCATTATTATATTTATCAATGATATCTTTATTTAATCGTCTACTGAAGAAGCACATCGAAAGCATTTGCATATCATTCTTTCTATTCTTTAGAAGCATAGGAGTTTTGCGAAGTTTCTAAAATGTGAGTTTTGGTTGTAAGAAGTTCGTTTTCTCGGTCATGTTATTTTCGAGGGTAGTGTTGCAGTTGATCCTTCGAAGATTAAAACTGTTACTAATTGGGAGAGACAGAGGTTGGTGTTTGAGGTTCAGAGTTTCTTGGGTCTTGCGAGGTATTATCGTTGCTTCATATGTGATTTTTTGCATTTGGTGACCTAGATGACTCGACTTACTCGCAAAGGGGTGAAATTCGAGTAGGACTTGTAATGCTAGGATTCTTTCTTGAGGTTGAAGGTTTTTTTGACTTCGGCTCCAATTCTTATTATTTCGGAGTAAAGTCTTGGGTATACGATGTATTGTGACACATCGAAGGAAGGTTTGGGTTGTATGTTGATGCAACTTGGGAAGCTAGTGGCTTATACATAAAGGCAGTTGAAAATTCATGAGAAGAACTATCCAACGCATGATCTTGAACTTGGTGCAGTGGTGTTCGCATTAAAGTGTTGGAGATACTATCTATATGGTGAGAAATTTGAAATTTTCTCCGATCATAAATCCTTGAAGTTGTCTTTACCCAACGTGACTTGAATATGAGTCAGAAGAGGTGGATGTAGTACTTAGATCAGTATGACTTTGATTTAGAGTTTCATTTGGGAAAGGTTAATGTGATAGCGGATGAATTGAGCCATAAGACTCAGTGTACTCTTGCTTTTCCTGCTATGAATGGATGGGAGATGTTGAATGCATTGAATTAGTTTGGTTTGGAAGTGGTAGAAGTGGAAAGTCGAAGTGTGACGTTATTTACTATCAAGGTTTGGCCAACGTTGATTACTTATGTGATAAAGGCACATGAGTTGATGAAGAATTTGAAGCATATCATGTTCGTGTTCTTTTTGAACATGGTCTTGATAGGTGGACAATTTCTAATGATGGCGGATTGCATTTCCAAAATCGTCTTTTCATTCTAAATTGGATTCGGGATGAAGTTCTTTGGGATTCTCATTATTAGCATTTAGTAGTACATCCAGGTAGCATGAAGATGTATCATGATGTGTCTCGTCATTTTTGGTGGATGTAACGGAGTTTGTGTCTTGTTGCCTAATATGCCAACAAGTTAAGGCTAAGCATAAGTATCTTGGTGGGTTGTTACAGCTATTGCCCATTCCAGAGTGGCAGTGGGAATGGATTACGATGGATTTTTTTATGGGATCATTGAAGTTAAGACATGCTTGCGATGCAATTTGGGTGATTGTAGACTATTTGATAAAGTCTGCTCATTTTATACCGATGTGTACTACTAACTCAGTTGAGAAGCTCTATAGGATGTATATCAGTGAGATTATTCATTTACACAGGACTCCAATAACTATTGTACCATATCGAGATCCTCATTTTGTTTTGCAATTTTGGTCGAGTCTCCAAAAGGCGTTGGGGACTAACTTTTCGATATGTACAACGTTTGATCCATAGAAGGGTGGACAGTCTGAGCGGTGGATGGGAAGATTATGTGAGCTTCATAGAGTTCGCATATAATAATAGTTATCATTTGAGCATAGAGATGGCTCAATTCGAGGCTTTATACTGGCTTCCTTATTGTTCTCCTATTTGTTGGGATGAAGTTGGTTACAGTGCCTTGCTTGGACCAAAAATGGTGCAAGAGATGACTCAGAATGTCTAAATAATAAATAATGGTTAGAAATAATATGTAGTCGTTTCAAGAGTTATACCGACGTAAGACAACATCCTTTTTCGGTCAAAGTGGGTAAACATGGTTCTTGAAGATATCTCTAAAGAATGGGATTATGAGATTTGGTAAGAAAGAGAAGTTATCGCCTAGGTATATTGGTCCTTTCTTGATTCTTGAAGCAATGGGATAAATGGCTTATAGGCTTGCGTTGTTGCCTCAGTTATCGAGTGTTCATCTCATCTTCCATGTTTTGATGTTAAGGAAGTATATTTGGGATCCTTCACATATAGTGCATTTTGATGATTTACACATAGAAGAAGACGTGTCCTATATAGTAAATCCGATTCACATTCTTGACTAAAAGGAGCAAACTTTAAGAAGGAAGAGTATTTGGTTAGGGAAGGTAATGCGGTGAAGTGGAGGCAATGAAGAGATGATATGAGAACGTGAAGATACGATACGTGAGAAGTTTCTGGAGCTATTCTAGAATTCTAGTACGTATTTTATTTATTTGCAATGCGTGTGAATTTCAGGGACAAAATTTCCTAAGAGGGGGAAGATGTAACGTCCCAGAAATTCATAGTGAATTTTTTGCATTTATAATAATATTAACGAAGCTTATAATATTATTATTGTATCAATATAGAATGAAAGTGTAAGACGTATTTTTGAAGGAAGTATGAAGTCTTAGCATGCTTATAGAGGTATTGAAGTGAAAAGGCTTGTTGCCTTAGTATAGAATATAGCATAAGTGTTAAGGCTTTAGTATTGTCGTGTTGTTACGAGATGCTGTGTCTTTATGATAGTTAGCACATTGAATGTAGTATTTTATAATAATCTTAGTATATGTATTTCGAGTGTTGGTATGAGTCGAATGGCATTTGAGGTCGAAGGGTAAAGTATAGATATGCTTTGGCAGAATGAGGCTACTGTTCGAACGGTTCCTTTTTACCGTTCAAATGGCTACACCGTTCGAAAGGTGTAGATATGCCGTTCAAAGGGGAGTGTCGGGATAAAACAAATGTCTTTTAACATACTTCAGGCAGTGGGTGTATTATTATTTTTACCAAGTTAGAAGTCATTATAGGAGAGAGTGAGAGAGAAGAAGAATGCAAATAGTAAAGTTTGAAGGCTTGATTCCATCTAGTTCCCGAGATCAAATCCAAAATCTAAGGGTAGATTCTTGATCCTCGAAGCATAGAGATCATTTTGAGGTAAGTCACGACCTTTATCTTGTTTGTTCATTATACCTTGATTTCCGTGCACACCTACATATACATACATGGCACATACACATAATATACACATCACATAAAAATACAAATAAAAAGGAGAGAAATAGTGAGTAAAAACGGGATTCGTATGTATGTCTACGAGGCTCGGAAGTATCTCGTGTTTCATTTTTCTGGTGTATTGAGATATATGTTCAAATATTTAACATATATTTATCAAGGAATTTCATCATAATATCAAGCACAAATTTATTATAGTTTTATAAATGACTTTCTATGTATTTGAAGGCATCGAGAGCCAATTTTCTCCAATTTACATAACCAAACCTAACGGGTTTAAATTTTCTTGGAACAAATCTGGATTTTTTAGGAATTTTCGGGAAAACGGAATGTTTTTGTGATTTTTAGACTATTTTCTATGAATTTTTTAGTGATTTTGGGTTAAAATTTGAATTTTCAGAATAAATATTTGAATTCCGAATTTTTGAAAATTATTTTCACCTTTGGAATTCAAGAAAGTTTGAAAAAAATGTTGATTGGGCCATTCATGTGCCATTCATGTTCCCATAAATTTTAGTATTTTTGTGTAGTAAATGATTTTCTTTTTTGTAAAGAAAATATATTTTGATAAAGAAAATATATTTTCTGAATTTTTATGAAAATTTTTAGATTCTGAAAAGTTCTTTATTTTACAAGAAAAATGAAATTTTTGTATGGCATGTATTTCTAATATATTTATTATTATTTTGGATGAGTTATGTAATTTTGGACAAAAATAAAATTGTTTTAATAAAGAATAAATATTTTTCGTGAATTTTTTTCAGAATTAAATATAAGTTGGCAAATGATAAATTTTGGACAGAAAATATATATTTTATTATAGGTGATATTATTTTAATTATTGGAATTTTAGATATATGGTTGAGAAACTAATTTGTACTTTTAGTAAATAATTATGAGCTATTCTACTAGAAAAATATTATTAGCCCTGAAAATATATATTTTATGGGAGAAAATGAATATTTAATAAACTATAAATTTTGAGAAAATTTGGTAGAAATTAAAATAGCATTTTGGAAAAATAAAGACGTTTTCTACCTTAAACGGTATATGGGCAGGCAATATTTTCTACGATCACATATTCGAACTATTTATAAGGATTCTATGACACAATTTACATATAGGATTAGCTACAAGTTCAGAGGAAGGCGTAGACAGAGGCTTTTACTCATTGGTGCCTATTGTATTGTGAGTTGAGCTACGAATTAGATACTCATATCTTATCAATGTCTTTACGATATTATGTACAAATGTTTCGCTGATTTTTGGGGTAGTTAGGTTAGTGGCAATAGTGTAGTGATAAGGTATATTACTGATTTGATGGTTATGTGTTACATGACCATATATGTATGTATCTTTGTGTGATGTGTGTTTTGCAAGGGGGTAATGCAAGCGGTGTTTCCCCGACTCTCGAAAGTGGAACTTCGGAATGGAGTGCCTCGATGGCCAGATTGCCTCAAGAGGATATGCAGTTGAACCCAGTCGAAAAGCTCTTGGGCTGCATTGAGTATTTTCCGAGACAGAGACGAGATGGAGTTTGGGCGAGCCCATATTTTCTATGGATGTGTTATTTATGTTTCTATTATGTTGAGGTGATAGGTCCTTATTAGTGCATCCTTGTAGATTTACTGATATTTTCCCGTTATGGCTACGACCGATATTCTTGTGGACCTTTTATCTGTTATTACTGTGTTAAAGTTATATTTTATGCCGAGGTGTGTGAGTAGAGTTGTTTTCTTATCAAGTGATTTATTGAACATCTTATTGTGTTGACATTTATAGCATATTAGTGTCTAACTCGTCTGTTTTGTTCGTGCATGTACACATGAACTCTACAGAGGATCAGAAGCAGAGCAGGGGATAGAAGAGTATTGGAGTCGGTAACCATTTTGTGTGCATAAAACAAGCTTACCTCAAGCTACAAGGTATCGTCGCACGTTTATATTATTATATATTTTGAGACAGCTGTACTTGGTACTATATTATTGGGTTACAGACGATGTATTTTTTATTATACTGTTGTTTCATGTATGTGGATATGTTCGATGTATATGTAGTGATAGTATCACCTACGTTATTTTGCAGCATTAGTTCAATCTACAATATGTATTACTTATGTGGAGATACTGCCCAATTTTTCAGAATAAGCATATATATGATGACCTTTTCTGCTGGGTGGTTTTTGGTTGTTCAGTTTCTTTGCATAGTTATTATGATATTGGATTGTGGTGCTTAGTATAGTAGCATCGTTGGATCAATTTAGTGAGTGCATAATAAATTTAAAAACAAAATTCCTCAGAATTTTGCAAAAAGTATTTAATTGTGTATTTATTTAGAGTTAATTCAAGGCTATTACAGTTTGCTATCAAAGCTAGCCGAGTTGCATAAACCCTAGTTATCTGACGAGGATAGGTTCATGCACTTAGTCGGAAGATTAGGACATTCATTATGAATATAGATGCATAGTAGGTAAATGCGACTATCTATTGGATGCCTGTTGTTTTGTGTTACAATTCAATCCTCGAGAAATGATTTTCGTGGGAAAGTAAAATGGATTTTTAATATAAACTAGTGATTTGTTATAGATGATCTTGATTACTAGGACCGCGGAGTAGAAAATAGGGACACGCATGACGAAACTCCTCGGTGATGGAACGTTAACTATCTTATCAATAGATTTCTGCACAGTTTTAGAAAATTTGGAGATTTTGAAATAAACTAGGAATTTTTGGGGGTTTGACAATCGATGATTTGGATTTTGTAGAATGTTGCTACTAAGTAAGTGGCTAACTGTTGGGTTGACTGTTGGAAATTATGTATTTCATTTTATGTGGGTATGTTACAACATTGCCGAGGAGACCGGTGGAGCGTACCGGTATTCCTGAGGAGATTGAGTATGACCGCCCTAAGAGTTCGAAGGCTTTAAAGGAGATGTTTCATAGGGTTACCCCGGATGAATCGGATAATCTTGTGACTGATCAGGGTGCATTTATCCAGGATGTACCAATACTGCCTATAGGTGATAAAGACTTTGAGGATTATGGGGATTTGGACAGTGAC
>MKEJ01009552.1:0-20000 GCA_001753735.1 Embelia ribes
ATTGACGGGGATTCTCAAATATCACAGAACTGAATGTGATACGAAGGATAGACCAGCTCTAGGGTTCATAGGAAAATGAAGGGAATCTATACCACTAGCCTGCCTGCTCAGTCTGAGTAGTGGCTCTTCCATCTTGATGGACTTCTCCTTTTCAAAGAAAAGCCTCACTTCAAAGAGAGAGCATTCCGATACGGGAAGTATGATTGATGATCAAAGCAGGAAGGCGAAGAAGGGCAAAAAGAAGAGGGTTCCAAGCAGGAAGTAGCATCAGACTCATTCTAGACTGAAGAGGACCGGTCTACTTTCTGAATTTTCAGATTGAAAAAGGGGTGAAAGGACTGGAGGGGAAGGGGAAAGAAAGGAAGTGCCCTTGAGAGCTTTGAGGTCGATCTTCCCGAGAGAGTCTTTCCATCTACTTACTACTCAGTCATTGAACTTTTTTGGTCGACATGAGATGACCAATCACCTGACCACCTGGACCTATAGTATGAGGACCAACCAAGAAAAAAAATTTCAAATCAAGAATCTCGAAATGATCAGTCCTACCCTTTCTACTTCTATCTTCAAGTACTCTTACTCTCCAGTCAAGCAAGCTTTCTTTTGGCAATGAGCCCTTTTGTTTGAATGGGGGCGGCATTCTCTTTCTCACTTCTATTCGTATTCGAAGTCTTGTGCTGGCATATAGATCAGGATGACCTAGAATAAGGAAAGGGGCACTAGTCGATTAGTCAACTTCCTTCTTCTCTCACAAAGGAGTGTCCTATGATTGTGATTGGACAAGGTAGAATTTTCACTTTTTTTTTGAATCTCTTCTATGAGGGGAAGTCAAGGACCAGTATGATGCCATGCTAGTAGGAGTAGTGATGTCAGAAAGAAGGTCATCGGCCCATTTCCACTAATAGACAAGCCACAATTAGAAAGTTATTCATTCTCCTATACCGTAGAAACTAATCAAAAATAGGCTTTTTAAAAGCTCGTCCTAACCCAAAAGCAGGTCGATGCCTAAAGGGGTTGAGTCAAATGTCTTATTTTCCTAAGGTTTTCCCTTCTATAAAAAAGGGTTTATGCCCCAAAAAAGGCTATTTTATCGTAACTCTATTAAGAAGGGCTCCTACCCACTGATCCATTCCCATCCCAGTCTGCTTTATTTGATAAAGAATTAGAGCCGAAAGGGCCAGAGATCTCTCATACGTGGGTTGCCCGCCTATCCTCGTAGATTCTCCTCGTTCATAGATAGGTGAGAACAAAGATTGGTCTCAGTTAGGAAAAGTTCTTCAATAATCTATTCGCGAAAGACTTGAGTCACTGGTACCTAAACCCGTACCCAACGGCATCAGGAAATTCTATCCTCAGAACCGAAAGTAGAAGACTCGCTCTTACATCTCGAACTCTCAAAGGACGTTATTTTGATTGGCCCATTTCGTCCCAAAGAGACCTTCTCAGCCAGACATTTCCTAGCTTGAAGGAGGATTGATGAACCGCCTGGGGGAACCATTCCTCAAGAATGACCATCAATGATGACGACTCCCGTCCGAGGCAATAAAAGAATTGGGCGGAAGGTCCCATCCCTGGATACCAGGTACATGGCAACAAGGAAAGCGGCTAATTGGCTCCACCTCCGAAGGCGCACCTTCTTTGATACCATGATTGTCGTTGTTGAAATACCGCTTAAATCTAGATGCAAAAAAAAGAAGAGAAACTGGCTTACCACATGCGAATTGAAGAAGCTTATTTAATGCATTTCCCTTACCAGCTTTAGTAGCATAGATAGGGTCTTCTAGGCATGAAAGAGGGGAACTCCCCCTCTCAGGTATCAGCCTGAGGTTTTGTTAGTGAGATAAAGATCCTGTTGTGGAAATTCCCAACTGGATTAATCTTTTGATTCGATGTAGCACAGGATGGAGTGGAGAATTCAGTTGACAAGGCCGCCGACCAGAAACTACCTGGGAAAGAAGCTTAGCAAGGATCTATTTTAGCATTTCGGATCGGACCATCCGCTTAGTAGCCTTGAGCTCCTTTCTATGAAAGAAAGGGCGACGGGGTAGAAGGTAGTGGGCATGTTCACTCGGTCGAGAGAGACCAGAGGAGTCTAGAGAGTCCAAGGCCTCGGTCTTATCCTTCTTTCTGACATTCTTCTTTTTTTCCTCCAATCCAATAAATTGACTTGTCTACTTGATTATTGGCATTCGTTGTCACTTGGGCAGAGCTGATGACCTCTTCTTCGACTCGAAATGAGATCCCATTTACTTTACTGGTTTCAAGACAAACTAGAAAGGAATCCGTTTAGTCTTAGGCCTATTGAAGCAAGACAAGAGCGAAATCAGACGAATTGTTCCATTCAAGCATATCAATCGAACCGGTATATGACCATGTTGAGCAAAGACGGGGGCGAAGGAAAGGGAAAAGCAATAGCTCGCCCGGGAGCCTGTCTTTTGGAAGGACGTGCTTGGGAACTAGAACCCACAGTCAGTGCTCATTGCACCCTACCGGCAATTCCCATTCATTCCTCGGTCTCACTCTCTAAAATGAAGGTTCCTGCGTCTGCCCTCTCTTCCCGCGAGTCCGTCTTCCAGCCTATATTGGACCGGGTCAAGCCCAAAAGTGAGCCCATTTTGTTTGGCCTTTCTACTGTTCTTTCGAAAAAAGAGTCTTTTATTCCCTAATTCCAACTGACAATGATTCCTCATCCCTCCGATCTTACCAATACTCTTTGAAACCCCCTTTCTTGTATACAATCTCCGGTCTTGCCAATGAGCTTGTCAACCGAGTCTCAGTGCTATCACTTGGATATTGAACGAATCTACTCTCTTCAAATTGAAACTAAACAGATTTAGTACTTGTTTCCGGGGAACAAGACCCTACTTCGTCCTAAGGCTCTTCCATCTATCCTATTATAGGTGTTGCCCCTGTCCTGTCTCTGTAATCGATCGAAGGCATTCTGATAAAGGATTTACGTTGGATCCGGGATTCATTCTTTCTTATTCTCCCTTCTTCTCAAAGAGGAAAGCCCGCCTATTCTTATTCTAATGTCCATTGGAGCTTATCTTTTCTTCCCGCTATCTGGCTGTTCTATTTAGACGTCTGTTCCCCTTTCTCATGCCCGGCTATCTTTCTTTTATCCTTTCTACTTCTGTTACAGTAGCTATAGTTGTAATGGCAATTACAAGGTTATGCAGGTCCCCTTCTCATTGAGTAGCCTATACTCTGGAATTGAAGTAGCGAAATCGGCCTTAGCAGTTTACCGCTTGCCTTACTAATAATCGGGAATCTGAACAGGCAACTATGATACTAAATTCTCATTGTCCCGAGCAAGTTACTGCGTACCTGAAGTGAGTGTGCCCATCTTGGTATCCTTTCTCTTTTCTTTGCAGCAGCCATCAAAGTCAAGCCTTAGATTAGAACAGGAATCTCACCGCCTGCTCCCCTTATAAGATACTCACTCGCTACTAAGGTTCTGAAAGAAGGCAGCTAAATCAGCAATAGAAGAGAACTCCAGATCTATGAATAGCCAACAAAGAGCCTAGCTTGATTACTGGAACGAAATAGCAAGCTGCTCCTACCTTACTTATCGAGAAGGAGTACTGGGACTGAGTAGACTTCTTGTAGTTCTCTTTCCCCTAGCAGCCTTTCCAGCTTTCCCGGTTACGAATCGGCATCGAACTAAGGAAAGAACCCCTGACGGAACGGAATTAGACTAAAGTGCGGAAGAAGGAGGCGGTTTCATCTAATTCCTCTTCACCATACATAGCTCCATCCAAGCATAGATCTATTAGACTATAATTCTCTCTTCTCACTCCTAGCCGAGCCTAGGGCAAGGAAAAGGACAGAGAGAAGGATGATAGCGGAGCAGAAGACTTGCATTCTGGTTGAGCAGTTTACCCGAATACAAAGGCTATGATCCGGCACTAGTGGTAGAGGTCGCAGAGCCTTCCACTTCACTTACCTAAGAGGTAAGGCTGAAAGTGAACCTATCGATTCACCGGCACGAATAGCATTTCCTCCTTTCCCATCATACCTATCGTCAAGAGCGTAGACATTCACTCCCAATTCCTGTTTGCTTGTGTTCTTCTTTTCCTTCGTCTAGTCGAGTTTACAACATCTCCTTCCGGGGCGAAAGTCATTTCCAGTAATAGCCGGACCTCTTCCTTCGCTTCTCGACGAACCTTGGTTGGTCATTGGTGAGTGGTACCTCCTTGACCAATTAGATCATGTTCTGGCTAAGGCCTGGGGATGTGAACAATCCCTCAACTTTCTCCCCTCTTTGTTCGTGATGATGTCATTCTCACGAGTCCCGCAGGAAAAAGAAAGAATATAGATAGCCAATGCTACTAGGGGAATGCCCCTTAGATTAGTTAGAACTGGGACAAGTAGTGCTGGCCAAGTCTTTTTACCAGCTCCTTATTCAAGAAAGTCCCCACTCGCTGATCTCTACTGATCTATTGACGGAGGGGATAACAAACGTAAAGGGGCTTGGTTCACCCTCTCTGGTACATCCTAGGACATTAGAGTGAGATGTCGGCCGTTCCACTCGCGAATAAAGAATCTTTATCACTACTACCTACTAACTCCTCGCCTAATCCCTCTGGAAAGTTGCCCGACTAAGCTAATTCAGTATAGGGGGGACCAGATCAAGCAGTCTTGGCACCATAATACCAATCATTCCTACCCGGGCTAACTTCATAAACTTCTCTAGTCATCGCATCCTCAGCTTCCCTGCCTGCCTCTTCTCTCAAATATCATTCTAGGCCCGGTTCTTTGATTCAGGATTGAAAGGTTGTATGCGTATAAGAACTGCAGAGTGGTTCAAGACAAAGGAGAGATGCATGTGATAGAGGCTGGTGATGGGAGATTACGTATTAGCGCTGCTGCCTACAAGGGTGCCCGCCCAAATCTCGATACCACCTATTTGTTTATTCATCAACAAGTGGTTATGAACAAGTGTCGTGGCCGGAGATAGAAATGCGCGGGCGGTCTTGCCCAAGAGGTGAAAGGCCAAAAGCTCCAACAGGAAGCCGAATTACGTGGAATGGTATGACAGATTGAACAAGACTCAAGGGGTGCAAGAGATATTCCAGTGGGGTAGCAGATGCAATAGCTGCATCAATAACAGTTATCCCGAAACATGTATCACTGTTGGAATGGATAAGAAAAAGGAGAGGTTAACAAAGATGCTCGACTGAAAGGAGAGGATTCAAAAAGATTCGACGATGAAGCTGCTTCGTCCAATTTAGCGCGCTTCGATTCTGATGAATGGATGTCTATCGAAGTGAGGTGCTCCCGGTTCCGTTTCCGGCGAAGAGAGGTGAAAGCTACTGTAAGGACTGTTGTTATAGTAGCCAGCATAATAGCGCTGGCGCTAGTAGTATCTGTGAAGAAGTTCATTTCATTTATCTCTTTTAATAGATATACTTGTTTAATAGAAAGACTTTCTAATATCCCTACTATCTACTACTTTTGGAACTCTGGTTTGCTGCTTATCTTGCGTCGAGATAGGATCTTACACCATCCGGGGACCGGCTTCGCGAGACCTTTTCGGTCTACACATGGCTAAGCTCTATTGGGCGGTGGCTTATCGAAGCAAATCCCACACAAAAAAAGATGATCAGCAATAAACACAAATCTATCTTCAAAGAGTAAGAGAAGGACCTTGGGCTAAGGGTTAACGCAAAAAGCTCCTGGGCCTCAGTACACTGAACACCAACGGAATCTCGATGAAAGTAGAAGGAAAGCAATTGACTCTATCAAGAAGGTATGGAACTTCTCGACGCACTGTTCGAACCCGCAAGCACCTTTCATCTACCCTACGCTAACAGCTCTCTTCTCTTATGAGATTGCATCCGCCTTCTCTTATGAAATTTCGAGTTAGCGCTCCGGGGGCTACTCCTACTGCTACTGTAACTGCTTTCTTTAGGAAATGCCGACATCTACTCGAAATGGCTTGACATTCCAGAACAGGAACTTCACTCATTTTAATGCCCGAAGTCTGCATCTTCTATTACATCGCCTCAAAAGAGTGAAAAGTCCCTTCTTGCCTGACGAGTTCTTCCTTCTTTTCTTGCTTTGCTACCGTCTGTGGCATTTGTCCTGCAAACAAGCCCTTCTCTTCCTTGACTAGCAGCAGCTCCCGCTAAAGCAGTTGCTGCTTACACTAGCTAGGCGAACTCCCGCTCTGATCCAGCTACCCCTCATGCTTCGCCAGTGCGGAATTACGAGTTAGGTTAAGGGACCTAACTACAGGAGAATACCCTTTGACCCTTTTCCTTCTTTCAACTATCTTCCTTAGTTGACAATCTGACCTTTCTCTGATTCCCCTTGCCGACTCTGAACTAACTCATGCTTAAATGTGAACAACCGATAGCACGGAAAGCTTCATTCTACTGATTTGATTACCTTCTTCCCTTCCAACTATTATAGTAGGAATTCTCTCTCGAACCCTAGAACGGCTAGGAACCCGAGAAAAGCGAATGTTCAAAGCTTTCAGCGGGCTAGAGTCGTCTTCTTGCTGTTGTTGAATGTGAAGTTGTGATCAGCTTAGCAGTAAAGAGCTCTTGTTTAGCGAAAGTCGTATTCGGATTCTGCTTGAGCGGCCTTCTCTCTCTGAGTTACGGCAAAGGTAGTTCGGTAAGCCTCGTCATCTAGTATGACCGAAGCATTAGCCCTGTCTCTATCCGGGCCCATAGACTGGACTGACTGCGGTGAGGTAGCTTAGGATGATTAAACCGTACCTGATGACTTTCTTCTTTTCTGTTAGCACGCATCCAGTGACCGATGAATCTGTTGTCGGAATAAGCGTAAGCGCAGCAAGAGAATTCGCTGCTTTTGTGCCAACCTTCTCGCCTAGAAGCTAGAAGGAATCCGTCTTAAAGGGGGGCGAAGTGACGGATGAAATTCCTTTTTGAGTGACTACCCTAAGAAAGAAGACTTATGCTCAGTTCTCTTGTTCTTGTTTCATAAGCAAATGCGGCAACCTGGTGGTATAGTGAGCTCTCTCTCTGGATGTTGCTTCAGTCATTGATAGAGAGGAATCACCTAGCCTAGCATTAGACTAGACTAGCTAGCCCTCCTTGGGCAGATTGCTTTTCATAGCGTAGTTTCGTAGCCTTGCTCCGGGAAGGAGACTTGCCTTATCAGATGCGGGATTCCCTGTTGATGCGGTAGATGAGGTCTTTGCTTTTCCTGCTGAAGAATGAGTTGTTAGCCTTACAGAATGCGCTGCACATCTATCATTCTATAGTAATGTCGGCTCTCCCGCTGTTGGTGGTTTAGTTGTAGTAAGAGCGGTAGGATTAAGATTAGGAGATTGATTGAGTGAAGTAGGGTTCGGTGAAATATTAAATTAAATAGAAGTAGGACATCCTTTATAAAGGAAAGTATGCCAGAACTCGTAGCCTTGTTGAAAGAGGAGACTCTTTCAAGAGAGCTGAGCTGAAAGAAGAGTGAATTACCCCCGGGTGACTTCACTGCAGGGATTTCTATTTAAGAGCCGGGTGAGCAACTTCGTGCCTGGTATTCCTTATTATTTTATTGATAGCACAGGTGATCCCTAATGGGCTCGCTTCACCGATCTCTATATAGATCCCATTAGACTGATTTAGTGTGGTTAAGCTGTGTCTTTGAAAGGTAACTGAGTTTAGGGCTTTCGAACTCTCCTGTTTAGAAAGATAGCTGCCATCAAGACGAAGACAGAAGCAAGAGCCTTCGATTAGTCGGTGGGACAGGAGGAACTCTTACTGTTCTCCTAACCGGTGCTAGTGAAAGCAAATGACATAGTTAAAGAAAAAGAAGAGAATGTCCTGAGAGAAGAAAGGAAGTCAGGGAATGAGCTGGTACTATAGCCAGAATCGCTTGTTACAGAATAGCTTGCATCTAGTATACTACCAGTGGAGTCATAAGTTGTAGATTTTTTCTTATATGGATGGCTGAATCCGTTGTTCAAATAGCAGCTGCTTGGGCTTACCTTATTACCCCTTATCTTTAGCTTGAGAGATGGGAATTGAAAGAGAAGCTGTGATCGGAACTTCTTTCGCTTGTTCACGACTCTCCGATGAAGGCTTTCAGGCCTAACCGCAGCTCTTTCTGGAGGAAGGACAGACCCGTTTCAATTCGTTTTTTGCGGGAAGACCAGGGCTGTCTTATGGCAGCGAAAAGCCTATTACGAATCGGCAAAATGGATTCGGAGCACAGGGCTTAGAAAGAGAAAGATAAGATAAAGATCGATTTGAGATTCGTAATTAAGAGATAGAATGAGTCAATGCGCATTGACAGTTGAGATTCAATGTGGGAAGGACTATGCTTCATCACCAGCGCACATGAGAAAAGGCCAAGGCGAGCGGCTCATTTCAAACCGGAAAGGCAGGATTCATTCTCGTATCCGAATTTAAAGGATGGGTTGGCATAAGACCTGCTTTCACCGCTGGCCAGGCATACTAATTCATTCGCATAGGCAGACTATCTAACCATGAATTCCTCTTCTTTTCCCGGCGGGATGGAAGGACCACCCGATTCTGCGTAAGGCTATTCTCGGCTAGGAGATAGAAGAATTTCATCAGGCCCACTCGACTATCCATAACTTTTGGGATTGGCTAGGAGGTTCACGCGGGTTATGCTTTTACTGCTACTGGATTGCTCTCAATCGGCTATCAACTACTTTTCTTTTAGGCGGGATCCATTGGAATTGTAACTGCGAATGGAAGTGGGTCTGCTAGCTGTGATGCTGCTGAAGGATCCGAGACTAGATACAGGTCTCGATCTCACTCTATAAAGTAAAGGCGAGGATACTATTAAAATGCTTCTCAACCATAGCCATAGAAGCAAGGGTTGGATCAAATATTTTATATAGAGGTGGGGATTCCTGCACGATCGAGATAAAGAGAATAGAGAACTACTCCATAAACAAGACAAGAGAGTATTCGATAGACAAGCCCCTTCCTCCAACATTTTTAGGGACCATTCGGTTTAAAGTAAAGCTTGATTCGGGTGGTGTGACAGATTCATTCATTTTAGGGGACATGGAACCTCAGAAGGAAAGCTATTCATCTTTTGTCTTTGAAGAGAAAGACAGATTGGATTGTAGCTACGCCTAGAGTATATTATTTCAGTATGCCAGTAGCTTTCTTCGACTCCATTTTGAATCAAGATTTTCCCCTTCACTCTCTTGTCCTTTGGTCATTCTCCGCGTCAACGAGTGTGCAGTGGAGGCCGATATCAGATGGGGTCGTTCGTGCACCTGCCCAAAGAGTTCATCCATGTAAGAAGGGCTTCTGGTAGAGAATAGAGTCAAGCTAGCTACCGTCTAGCCTCCTTAACTCTTTCGCCGTTAGAACACTCGTTAACCGGTTACCTTCTGAAAAGACCTCAGTCTCAAGATGCCATAAGGCCCTTAGCTAGTCAGTCTTTATAGCAGCTCATCCTTTCAACCCCCCCTATCTTGAATTGAACCTCAAAACTCACTTTCGAGTTGTAACCGAAGTAGAGCAAGATAAGGGACGATGGCAGAAAGATTTACCCGTCTCCGCCTCCGTATGAACTTTTACCACCGTGGTATAAAGGGGGGTTAGCCGTTTAGGCTTTACTAATAACATAGTTAGGGCTTTTCCCTTTACTAGTAAGAGGCAAAGATCATCAGCTTTGCGCCATCTTTCTTTTTTCCCCTATCTCTTGCAATCGCTCTTCTGTCAACTGGAAAATCTCTCAATCGCGAGCTGTCAGCTGTCTGTTCAACTCTATCGGTCTCTCCTGTCGCAATTAGTATTGGTATTCCTGCCTGGTCAACAGGTCAATCCATCGGTCTAGGGATAGGTTGGCAAGCAGTTAATCGATATCTGGAATGAGTTCCCCTTCCTTAATGGGTCTTCCTTAATCGGTCTTATGGGTCAGAGTACTTGAGTCTTGAAAAAGGATCCCCTTTCCCCTTACTCGTTAAAGTAAACTACCTTTCTTTAATTTGAATAATAAGGTAAGCTTCTTTGCCTGACCAGAAAGACAGCAAATTCTCCTTTAGGTGCTTCGTATTCTTCCCGTCTAGCTAGCTGGCTCAAAGGGAGAGGCCCGCGAAAGCTTAGTAAGCTCAACCAATAGAAAGAGGAAAGCAGGAGAGAGAAGAACCTGTGCTTGATGGTCCGTGTACACTACGAATCCTTTGGTAGTTGAGACTCCACCCCTCTATCTAACTAAAGATTCCATCCAGTCCCAAGCGTACCTGGTCTCAGCATATCCAGGGGTGCCGCCCTTTCCCTCTTCTCCGTCTGCTTAAGACTGACTTCCTTCCCCTGGTAAATCCCTGAATCGTTTAGCCTCTATTCATCCTTCGTCTTCTATTGTGTCCACACTTATGACTGTCTTTATTAGGTAAAGACGTATTCTCACCGGTCCGGGAAGACCAAAGGCAGAACCTTTTGATGGGAGTACAGGTGCGGGAGTTTCGGGAGGGCTACTTTCTCGGGGAATTGAAAGCGAAGGAACCCAGCATTACTCTTACTACTAACTACGATGGATAACTTTTATTCGAACTGCAAGTGGTAAGCATATTAGAATTGAGGAACTTCCTTGCCTTTTCCCCTTATCTTCTAGTAGGAACTTTTTCCTTTATCTATGTCGTCCAGGGTTGCATTCACGAAAAGAGATAGAATTGGATGTGCACCATGCTACAGACAAAGAATTCCTACTAGCTTAGTTTCCTCTCGGAGTAGCCGACTTCCGGGTTCAAGCTATGCCTAAAACGGACTACTTTTCCACTCTAAATTGCCTAATAGAAAGCGAGCACTGACTGACAGGTACCGATCTCATTCCCTTCTTTGGCTTATTTATGATATGCTGCTTCCCTTATTGAGAGCTCTCCGTCACTAGAATATGAGAGACTGCTTGCCCATTCATTTTCAATATTACCCGCTTTCTTCAAGCCCTATCTCTTATTTTTCTTAGCCGCCCTATGAACGCCATATTCTGCAAACTCTTACCTAATATCCAACGACATGGAAGCACTTAGGACTCAATGCAAAGAAACTCCAACTCGATTATTATAGTGGGAAGCTCGGCTGGTAAGGGATTAGATTAATACTCCAACTGTAACAACTGGCCTTAGTACTGCAGCAATTGGAAGGAGAACTTAAAAGAAAGACCTTCGAGATTAAGAGCGCCAGAGCTAGAAACGGCAGCGACTTCCCGGTTGGTCACTTTGGAAGGTATCTTTGGTGATCTTATACCCCTTTTCATGGCTGACTGCGTACATCAATGTCTCCCCACTAATTAGGTAGGCAGACGACAGGACTAGTGTCGCACAACGCCAATACCCTACAGAATGCATAGCCCAATTGACTATATGTACCGATGAAAGTCACAAAGGTAATACATAAGCCTTACGAAAGAGGGGCAAAGCAAGGGTTGTTGGCAATGCGATATCAGTTGGCATATAACAAAAGGACCAGTGAAAGCCAATGACGGAGCAACTCAGTAAGATATATCTATATATACCTACCTAACCTAATTTAGCTTTTTCTTGAAGCCTATTTCGAGACCATTTGACTCTAAGGAGTTCTATTCAGGAAGACAATCACAATCTCGCTCAACAGAATGTGAGTATCCAACCTGAAACCTGAAAAGGCTACACTGGTAGTTGTAGAGCTCAGGGTCTCAGCTGGGACTTTTCCAAAAACAGCGATAATCAAGCCACGAATGAGGTCAAAGCTGCTGAATGAATGAATGAGACAGCTTGATAAAACCAATGCATCAGGGCTAGGCTGACGATGTCTGTCTGGCGTACCTAATCTTTGTATAGGGCGCGTTCTACTCATGACAAATGCATTTACCAAGAGGCTATGCCTCATGAGCACAAGGGAGAGTGGATAAATGCAGGAAGAGAGAAAAGACTTGCATGAGAACCACACATTTTTTGAGTTGGTTAAACTGCCTAAAGGCAAGAGAACACTCAAAAACAAATGAGTGGTAAGGTTGAAAACTTAAGAGAAGAGCTCACAGCCAAGGTACAAGGCACGGTTGGTTGTGAAGGTCAGAAAAAGGGTATTTATTTACTTAAAAGAAATTTTCTCACCCGTGGTCAAGATGTCTTCAATCCGAGTTGTTCTTGGTTTAGTTGCAAGCATTAATTTGGAGATTGAACAGCTTGGTGTGAAAACAGCTTTCCTCCATGGGTACTTGGAGGAGGAAATTTACATGCAGCAAGCAGAGGGATTCAAAGTGAAAGGAAAGGAGCAGCTAGTGTGCAAGTTGAATTGAAAAAGAGCTTGTATGGGCTCAAGCAGGCACCTAGGCAGTGGTACAAAAAGTTGGATTCCATTATGGTGGAGCATGGGTATAGCAAGACCACTTCTGATCATTGTGTCTTTGTAAAGAGATTCTCAGATGGGGATTTCATCATTCTCTTGCTCTATGTGGATGACATGTTGATTGTTGGCCATGATGCTAGGAAAATTGAGAGCTTGAAAGGAGAGTTGAGCAAGTTCTTTGCCATGAAGGACTTGGGGCCGGCTAAACAAATCCTTGGCATGAGAATGACTCGTGACAGGAAGAATGGAAAGCTTTGGTTATCTCAAGAGAGATACATTGAAAGGGTGCTGGAAAGGTTTAACATGAGCAAGTCCAAACCAGTTTGCTCTCGTCATTTCTCAAGCTAAGTTCCAAGCAATGTCCTACAAGCGAGAAAGACCAAAGAAGAAAGTTCCTTATGCATCCGCAGTTGGTAGTTTGATGTATGCCATGGTATGAAAAAGGCCGGATATTGCTCATGCAGTTGGTGTTGTGAGTCGCTTTCTCTCCAATCCTGGTAAAGAGCACTGGGCAGCTCTTAAATGGATCCTCAGGTATCTCAGAGGCACTTCTAGAGTATGTTTGTGTTTTGGTAATGGCAAGCCTGTGTTAGATGGGTACACAACAGATGCAGATATGGCTGGTGATGTTGATTCTAGAAAGTCCACATCTGGGTACTTTATTACTTTTCAGGGGAAGCTGTGTCATGGCAGTCTAAGTTGCAAAAATGTCTTGCTTTGTCCACTACTGAGGCCGAGTATCGAGCGAATGAACAAGTAGGGGAGCCACTACTGCATGTGAGCTTACGTGGCTAAAGTTTCTACTCAAGGAGATTGATGTTTATCAGGGGGATCCAATGATCATGCACTGTGACAATGAAAGTGCAATGAATATTGATTGCCGCAAATCTTGTGTTTCACGAGCGTACCAGAGGTAGATTGTCATTTTTTACTATACAAGGTTACTCTCTAGTAACCCCGTATAGTTTAAGTTACAAGCAAATTGCGGATATGTTTACTTTAGCAAAGGTGTTGGAAAAGAAAGATTCAATCTCCGAATCGCTTGCTAACCCGCCCTTTCACGGCACTAGGCTTTGACGTGAAAAGACCCGATCCCATTCCTAGACTGGAATTCCTATATTAATATATATAGACATCCGTTTAAATAAGTTAGCCGTTAGGCTTCGAAGGGAATCTGGTTCATAAGTCAGCATTCAGCGATGGGATTGAACTTTAACGAGCTTGAGTCAACCTTTATTATAAAAAGATTTGTCTACACCCACCAGGTAAGGAAGATAGGTAAAACTTAGCGTCCCCATCGGAAGAGACAGCATAAGCAGCTGAATCTAAAGAGTAGAAGTAGTCAAGAGATAGAACCAATTCGACGAAATGAAAGGTAGGCACCACTATTTCATACGAAGACGAGGAGCAGTGAGTAGTCTGTCTTTTTCAAGAGGGTAGGAAGAACAGGAGACTTTCCCAACTCAATGTAACAATTAAGTAAGGCCTGTTTATCTAGCTTCAAATGAGCCGGTTGAAGAGAGTTCCAACTATCATTAGATTATGGCTACGAAAGGAACTAGGTATTGCCCTAAAGTAAGGGTAGGACCCTATTTAGAGTTCCAGCTTGATTGACGGATTCTTTATTTTACTGAACTACTAGACCTACAACCTACACTACACTCTAGACAGTACAGGCAGGAGGAAAAGGAGAAAGTCGTCTAGTCAATCATTTCTATTCGGCAGGAAGGCTCCGGTATCATTCTCATTCCCAAGATCGCGCTACGCTCGGGCCTCCAAAGGGAGTCCCCACGCTTGCTAACTCTAGACAATCCTACTGATCTGACTTACCAGAAGAAAGAGAGGGCAGACAAGCTAGCTCTCCTACCTGACTAACTAACCCACCAGAAACTGGGCTGGCTAGTCTATTCGAGTCTAGTCGAGTCATTTCTGGTTAAAGTGACTTACCGACCTACCGGAGGGAAGGCTAGCTATATACAAATACACCTGCCCACCAGAGATGCCTACGAGAGACCGAACCGAAGGGAAAGCTAGTCTTTTCTGGTTAGAGGGACTAACCTACTCTCCGACTCTGCAAGCACACGCTCGCAGGCTGGAGGCAAGGGATCTTTTTTCCTTCGGCCTACCGATTCTCCCGGTTGCCTACGCTTGGTGAGGTTGCCTTAGCTCGCTCCGTCTCAGGAAGACGGATGCTCGCAGCGGCTGTAAGAGTTCTTTCACCTATTCCTTTATAGTTTTATAACAATATTCAATGCCACTTCCTTTAGATTCTTTTCTTTCTCAGGCAAGGGGAATCAGAGAAAGGGCAGTTTAGTCAACAATCAAGAAATCATCAACTATTTCACCGGGGATGAGCTCTATGGCTAATTCGTTCGGCTATTCTATTAAGTAAGGATCAACTTAGGCTTAAGCTAGAGCAGCTCCTTCTATCACATCGGATTCTAGTAAAGACCCTCTCGGGACTATCGGGATTAGCTCTTTTGAGGTTTTCCGGAATAAGGATCAAATTTCATAAGAGAAGAGAGATGGGATCCCGCTAGGGAATAGAAGCTTCTTTTTGGGGTTGGGTTGGGCTTGCGTCTCCCTCCTTGTTCCAGGTCCCAGTGAAGCGGATCCGCCTCTGTGCTGTGTCTTGTTGTCTATGCCACGGGATTAGAGATAGAATATCTTAATAGAAGAAAGCTCTTTGCCTAGGGCAGATGAAAGGAATGCTGAAAGGCTATCCGAGTTCACAGGCGTAGTTGCGTGTACTTCATTTCATTGATATTCCGTTTGTGGTCCGTGTACCGCACCGTGGGTAGAAGATATCATATGAAAGAATTAGCTTTGAGTTCGTTCTTTTTCATGTCTTGGTTCACAGTTTATCTGAATCAGACTAAGAGATTGGCATCAACAAAGCAAGGCCCCATTGAGCTTAGCCTAAAGCAGATCGAAAAGGTCTCGCGAAGCCGGGAACCCCTTGCCGAAGATCCTTCTCTTTCTCTGTGAAGATAGAATTTGACTGCTTTGCGTGTCAAGTGTGAGATTGGCCTCGAGGAATTGCGTATGAAAGGTTGTCTATCTGAGACTATCTATCTAGTACGATCGATCAAGTCATTCAGTAGAGTATCTTCGCTAGGTGTTTATGGTTTAGCAGGTCGGTCTAGGTAGTTGATATTGCTCCTGAGAAATTAGTTGTTTCCAGTTTCGTTTGTGGATTCCAACTCCCATGCTTTTCGTTGGTCAACAACCAAGAAAATCTCTAGTTCTTAACTACTCGTACAGGAATCAGTCTCTTTCTGTCTGGAGGGAATTGAAAAGACTTTTAGGTTACAATGGAATCGCTTATTACCTCTTTTATATCTTCAATGACTTTGGCTTTACCCGTTGCTCTTCTTGTAGCCATTAGGGCTGGCCAAATGATCCATAAACTCCATACTCTTAATATGGAGTCACAAATCACAGATCTAACCAGAGATGTTCTTAGAGAGAAGATCGTTGAGCAACTCTCAATTCTTTTGAGAGTCTATAGAGATACCACTGAGAATGTGAACTTACCAACAGAAGTAAATCTCCAATAGGCAAGCGCACGGGTATAGAGTCTGCCTGAGTCGTGCGGCCCTAGGTGACGCCTATTGTAGCACCTGGGTTCAGCCTTCTCCTTGCCGAGTTTTGCTTCTGATCTCTCTCTGAGTCTCTATTTCGTTACCTTCTACTACCGATCTTCTCCTGCTGCTCGCTTCATTTGTTTTCTTGAGCTCGTTAATTTAAAGAAACTAAAAAAAAGACAATATGAACAGCAAGACTTTTAAATGAGAGTAATCAGGGATGCTTCAAGCTATAACTTAAAAGGTATGCTTTTTTTGAAGTGAAGTATGTTGCGGTCAACACAGCTTCTGCCCAAAGGAGGTACATTCATCCCAAACATCATAGCTCTAACCGTTTCCAATAAGTCTTTCTTTTTCCTCTCAGCTATTCCAATTCCAGGAGTATACGCACAAGATCTTTGATGAACAGTGCCTCTGGAAATAAGATATTGATCCAATTCCGTGGATATTTATTCTCCTCCATAATCAGATCGTCAAATTCTTTTTTTGCATTGGAAATAATGTCTGGCTTGTCGATTGTTCGTCCAGGGGAGGTGCAAATTGGACGGTTCATGCTGGCGAGATCGCCTATTTCTTTCCTCACATGAATCATGAATGAGGGGGTAGAGCGGCTCTTTCTCACGACTAGGGTAGGGGGTTCTTATATATAGATAAAAAAAAAAGCGGAGCGCTCTTCGCCCATTCAAACTCCTCCGTTAGAATCCCTACTGGGAACACACACCTTCTATTGTTGAGGGTTCGGAGGAGATATAGTATGTCACTTCCTTCCGATCCGACTTCGTCACACGAAGGCTCGTTCAGTGATTCTACGACTCTGTGTGATCGACTATCTTCCTGTTCGGGTCCGTTCCTATACTAAGTACTCCTGTTGCACGAATAAAACCCTCAAACAAAAGATCGAGCAAGCTACTCTGGGATCCCTACCTGCAAGCATCGTACTTTTTTCTTATTGTATTGCTCAAAAGACCGGTTGGGTGTTTCGCCTCGGGATTGGAGATTGGTTCCACTGCTCACTCATCAATTGTTCTTGCTTCAAGCAAACCATAAAGGCAAGCCTAAGATTGCGAAAAGGTAAAGGAGCCCACTCTTAGGCTCCGAAAGAGCAGTAGCCGCCTGGGGCTAGCGGAAGTTCCCGCAGGTAGTGGGGTCGGAGAATCTATCTTACTGGTATGGATGCTTTCACTCAATGGGCAAGGAGCTTCATGTCACCTCCACGCTGATTCAGAAGGTGTTCGTTCTACCGCACCTGCCAGCCATATCTATTCCTCGAGAATTTTGATTGAAGGTACAAGCGAGATAGGAAGGACAGGGCCCAGGCCGGGAACAGCACCGCAGCGGGAACTCCCCTACCCGCCGGTAGAAGGCCATTAGTGAGATGGGCAAAACAAAACTTACTTGAATACGTTGTCTCCAACACTGCCTAGCTTTCATCACTTTGATCGGGGGTGAGCGTCGTCGAGGGACGTTCCCCCTACTACAAGGTCTTTGGGGCTATCTCCCATCTACTCATCATGGGGCGGAATCGGAACTCCCCCGAAGGAAATGTGGGTTCGTTCCTGAACCAAGGAGGCATTCGTCAGCGTAGGAAGGCCGACCACGCTCTGTTTGTCAAGAAAAGGGAAGGAACAAAGGTCGTTTCATCGATTCTTCAACATTATCAATAAATAGATCGACCCATAGGATAAAGGGGATGGAAGAGACAGAGGAATTTCATCTTGGATTCAACTCATTTCTGGCAATGAATGGCTGCCCGCTGGCGAATGATTGATCGTGTTGCCATAAGCATCGAAATCAATGGGATAGTAAAATGGAGGAGTAGGACAGCCAAACGAGATGTGGCTGCTTCCGCGCAAGAGAAAGAGAGGCCCCGAGTCTGTTCCGATTCAAACCGGCCGAGTGGATCGTCGAACCGACAACTCCGCTTCTCAGGCCAAGACTGTATCCTGGTCGGACAGTGCTTTCACACTGACGGGGGATCGCAGACTAACCACTTTAGCAACTAGCCACTTTAGCAGTTCGAAGGACCAATTCACTTCTAAAAGAGCCTATTCGGGGCATTCATGTCCACCCTCTTATTCCTAAGGAAAACTTCGCCCAATCCCTGTCTATCTTGGCTACCATGTCATGAGGGCATTCGATGCATCAACAATTGGCATTGCCTCATATTCAATCAAGGAGTATGCGCGGGAGTAGACATATAGAAATCGACATTGAAAGTCAACGGGTACTCGTCAGGTAGTATTCAAAATCTGAACTTCTAATGCGAGGTTTGCTCCTAGGAAAGTTCCCCAGTCGTTAGTTTTCCGGTCAGCGCTGGACATTAGCTTCTATGGTAAATAGGTCCCTATGCTCTCTGAATCTACTTGTATATAGTCCTCGAGCGCTCCAAGCCGAGCACTAAATTGACATTGATCTTTCCACCCGCTGGTTGACAGATTGAGTACAAATCAAGGTGTAAAAAAGGACATAAGGACCTTCGATGAGGGTTGCCTCGCGTCAGTCGCTGTGGCGTGGAGAGGTCAAGTGCCCCTCTCACAGGCTCTGCCGTTGCATTTGAAATTGGTTCAAGGTAAATAACTGGAACTATACCTTGGTCCCGCCTTTCGAACTTCCTCTGTTACGGCTCCTTATGAGTCTTGATCTCGAGATCTTCCGGGTGCAGAGAGAAGACTGTTCCAAGCACAAATCCAGATGCAGAGGCGAGAGGCCGATGGTGATACAAAAGGAAGAACTACTCCACCGGGAGAACGACTCTACCTTCGTTAAGGCAGAACTAACCTACCTTCTTTAAAGAAGGCTGACCTGATACCACCAGATTCAAAAAAGACAAGATAAGCCTTTCTTTCTTGGGAGGCTGTCCATTTCGTGACTAAGACGAGAGAGATTGTGACTCGCAGCCAATCGGAAATCGGCTAAACAATTATTAGTTTGATTACTGAGGGCAAGCTCAAGCTGCTTTCGGTATTACCTTTACTCAGCTCGCTCAGGGCAAGATCCTTCGCTAGCGAGGCAGCTGGGATCAAGGCTTTGTGGCGATACCATTTTGACCTCAACTCTGCGCTATCCTTATTACTATCTATGAGGTTCCCGGTGCACCCACTTCGCTTCAGAGAATTCTTTCTACCACACACCTTTGCCCTTTTCCTGTCTTTCAGTTGCCACAGTAAAAATGCACCTAATTCCTGATCGTAGACCTTCTTTTTCTTTTTCTAATAGTGAACCCGCTTTTCAGAATGCTATTCCAGTGGATGCAAATCTTTCTAGATTTGGTATTTGCTTTCCTGAAAAATTTCTATGCTTCAATTTCGAGGTAGCCAAGGAGTACGTTACATAGGAGGTTGTCTTTCCTGCTTTAGTTTATGACCTGTGTTCCAACCCCTATTATTAGTAGAAAGTAAAAATTCCCGGTAGTGGAGTACCCTTCGACCCTGGAACAAGAGGGGAGTTCGCCACCGAACCCTATCTTCTAAATCGATAAGCCTCGGGACTCATGCCAACTCTCTGAATCTTTCTTTGCTACGAATCTACTGAAATGCAAATTGACATCTTCCCAAACCTTCTGGGTCGAGCATCTTTCTTCGATCCTGGCTTTCAGCTTGAATTGAAGTTCGCAGTGAAATGACATTAGAGAACACGTGGAAGAAAGATTTCCTTGATAAGCCTTTCAGCAGTCTAAGGTATAGCCTTCTTTCTTGCTCTCCCTCTCTCTTCGGTCGAATACCCAAGTTCATATCCCTTCCTCGGGGTCATTCCTTTACTGAGGGAGCTTCTTTGGACGTTGTGTCAACAGACTTTTCTCCGAGCGGGGAATCGTCTGCAACTCGAGCTCTTTGAAACTCTGCAATTGCTTCGGTTTATCCAATTCCCACTAAACCTGATCCCACATAACCTGACCCGGATGTCACTAAGGCAAGAGCATAGGGGCTCAAGACTAAGGTCTATTCCGGATGGATATGGTTGAATATCAGGTAAATCCGCCATAAATAAAGGGCTGAAGCCCGCTTTCCATCAAAAGAATGTAAGGTAAAATTCTAGCGAATGCAAGGCTCCAATCCTAATAGTTAACTTTGAATACCCGCTTCCAGGAACCTCAATCCTGTCCTGGTCTTTCCTTCTCGTGAAAATGCCTTGT
>MKEJ01009552.1:45000-49396 GCA_001753735.1 Embelia ribes
GAATGATAAATCACTACAAGTGATGGAGATAGCCGATTTAAATAACGGAAAATCCAATATTTAAAAATTGTATCTAGAATAACTGGAAAGGTAGAAACAAGACCAGATATAATTTGATCGTTATGAACAAATCCAAAATCTTTGTAGAAAGAACCAATCATTAGTTCCCACCCATGGGGGGAATGGAATCCGATACATAAATCAGTTAATAAAAGAATAGAAAAAGCTTTTATTGTATCGCTTAAGTTATATAAGAATTCTTGAACCCAAGAGTTAAGAATAACAAGTTCTTCATTACCCAGAATAGAATAACCCCTTAGAATAATGAAACAGATTATATTTGTCGAGAAGTGCAAAATCGTATGGATAGAATCCTCATTGTATATCTTGATTAATCGGATCGTTTCTTTGTGCATTCCTATACGAAGCTTTTGTAGATGTGTCTCCGAGTATTCTTTGATCATTTCATCCAAGAGGACTAGTTCCTCTAATTCTATGAATTTTTCTAGAATATTCTTTTCTTGAATATCATTCAAAAAAGTTTCGGATTCTTTAGTATTCCACCAATTAATAACCCAAGATTCCAGACTTTTATTAGAAATCCACCAGGGCAAAAATACTACAGATGCAAGATGTATAAGAGGAGTTAATGCTTTCTTTTTTGCCATTTAAATTTGTGAATTGTGAATGAACTCACCTCATCATTCGACGACTCTATGCCATCTAATATTTCTATGAAGCATAAGTTTGATTACAAGGTGTCGAATCTAGGAGTATATTCACTGTTTTTTTTGATTCCGGGGTTAGTCCTTGAATTTAGGAAAAATACAGAAATAGAATAAAAATCCAATTCGAATTCGAATAAAGCAATAAAAAAAAAAAAGAAATAATAAAAAACCTTATTTCCAGATATCTCAATTGGTCAAATTCGAAACAAGTACCGCTTTTCGATGAATGCCCGAACGAATAACTTAAACTTATATTATACCAATTTTGAAACGAAACCCCCTTCTATCAATCAAACTATCCCTCAAAAATTGGAACTGACTATCCATAAAAAAGAATAATTGAGGTAATTTTCTGAAGAATATTGTGATGATCAAAAAGGAGTGGCAAAACACGACAGAAAAAAGAAAGTGGATAAGTATTATTATAAGCGATCCAATCCAACTGTTTGGTAATTAAGTAACACAAAAGAAAAGAATAAAAAGAAGGGTCAAATAAAAAATTGACAAGATATGTATGATCCATCTGGATCCAAAGCATCAATTCCAACTTCAACAAAGATTGGGCTTAAAATAAAAAGCGAAACTGCTTTATTTCAAAATCATTTAATATATAATATAGGATGAATCCATTATTTCGATCCGTTACTTGTTTTGTTGCTGAATTGAGTGAATTTCCATATACATAAAACAGAAAAGACTCCCAAAAGAATTTCGTTTTAGGGTTGTTACATCTGCGTCTGCTTTGGCTCAAATCAGCGTTCTGAAGAAACTTCAGTGAAGTTATGTTAGAGAAAAAAGAGGATTTTTTACTTTTTCTCTCCTGCTGATAAAGCATTCATTCTTCTTTAGTTCATTTCTCAAAAAACTTCAATTGGTACACGCAAGAAATAGGCCAATTCGGCGGCTTTTTGTTCAATTTCTCGTGGCGTAAAATTATCATCAGTGCGTGTCAAGGGAATGGCCCCCTGTCCTAGGATTTCCATATAAAGAACACGACGAGCATAAATACCCTCTTTAACTTCTATTCGGACAGACTGAATGTCGTTTATCAGAAATCGCAGGAAGACGCGACGATTTTTTCCAGGGAATCCCCAACGAAAAAGACACACTATTCCTTCTTTTCTATCGAATCGATCATAACCACTACCTACATTCCACGAAATTGTACACCATAAATAGGCGCTAATAAAAAGACCCGCGGCCCCATAAAAAGACATTACGAGCCCTTGTGGAAAAAAAATGATTTGTTGAGACGGAAATAAAGATATCAAATTTTTACCAAGATAACTGGAAGTTCCAACCGATAAGAAGCCTAATGAACCTAAAAAAAGGATAATGGCCCAGCAAAAATTACTTATTTTTCGAGACCCCCTTATAAATTCTATCCATATATGTTCTGATTGCCAACTCATACTTGATCTGATTTCATTTTATTGGAATTGAGAGCATAGCCCAATGAATTTAATTTTACTGTTTTTGTTTCCGAAATAACTCTCATCAACTAGCACTATTTTGATGTGAACCTTTAGGAATAGTTCATAAAATTGGTTAGATGGAAAAACCCTCTTCACTTCATGACCCTACTAAGGATATCGACATACATATTAATATACGGCCTTTCCATTTTAGACATCCGCCAATCCTGATTCTAGTTGAAAATAGCTAGAATTTATTTACCCATGTAGCATTTTCTGTATGTATAAAAGCTCTTTCATTTATGTATGTTCGATTTTTGTTCAGCAGAAACCCCATGTTATACCATATTCCAATAAATAGAGAGTTTTGTTATCTAAGTTCAAAAAAAAAATGAGATTTAGTGCTATCAGATCTAAACAATCTTGTTTTTTTGAACATAAAGAAATAAAGAAGCCATTGCCATTGCCGGAAATACTAGGCCTACTAAAGGCACAAAAATAGAGGGAAAGTTGAAAGTTATCATAGAATGAATACCTCGATTTACTATTTGTACCTAATATTATTATATTGTTTCTATTCTTATAAATATATCTTGTAAGAATTCTAATTAATAATTTTCAATTAAGAATTCTAGAATTTAGAATTCTTATTAATTCGATTCTAATTAGTATATTGTAATTATGAGATTTTCATTTTAATTAATTTTAATTAATATAGATCAAAGTATATATCTAAGTGAGTATATATAATAAGTGCAAGGAATGTAGAACTAACTAAATGGACTTATTCATCTTTCGACATGAAAGATATGTATGATAATTTAGTTTCTTATTCTTCCTCTATTCTTATTCGTTTGTTCTTGTTTTCTAATTTAATATTTAATAAAGAAAAGGTTTTTTTAAAAATTAACGAAAGATTTCTAGGCTTCTTAGTCAAAATGAGAGATATAGAAAAATACACAATTATATATTTTCTATATTTGAATTTATTCGATAATACATACGTAAGAAGGGAAGATGAACTTCGCCTAATTTCACAAAAGCAAGAATTCATTCTTTTATAGACTGATTCGTAATCATGAATATTTAGTAATCAGAAATATTAGTAAAAAAAAAAAGAAAAATTATATGCAACTTGTGATTCTTTCTACAATTAGATCTTATAGATCTTAAGTCACTAAAGAAAACCCCGTTCTTCTTATTTTTACTTTGATTCCGATAAACTAACTACGTGTTTACTACAAAAAACTAATTAAACTTAATACTCTTTGAATTTTGATTCAAAGGAAAGAAAGCGTGGAGTTGAAATAACTCACTCAGAACGCTTTTTAAAGGATTACGTGGTACGATTAGATCGAATAAGCCTTTCTGAAATAAATATTCGGCCGCTTGTGACCCTTCGGGTACTGTTTTATTCAATGTTTGTTCAATTACTCTTTTACCCGCAAATGCAATGTAGGCATTGGGTTCGGCAATAATGATATCCCCCAACATACCAAAACTAGCTGTCACCCCACCCGTAGTCGGAGATGTAAGAATTGGTACATAAAATAGTTTTTTATTTGATTGATAATCGTATAAAGCAGAAGATATTTTAGCCATTTGCATCAAGCTCAAACTTCCTTCTTGCATACGTGCACCCCCAGAAGCACACACTAGAATAAGAGGTAGAAATTTTTTGGTAGCATACTCGATCAAACGGGTAATTTTCTCCCCGACTACAGATCCCATACTACCCCCCATAAACTGAAAATCCATAACCCCAATTGCTACGGGAATACCGTTTAATTGGCCTATGCCTGTTTGAACAGCCTCGGTTAACCCTGTCTTTCTTTGATAAGAATCAATACGATCTTTATATGGCTCCCCCTCCGAATGAAATTCAATAGGATCCAGAGAGACCATGTCTTCATCCATAGGATCCCAAGTGCCTGGATCAATCAAAAGTTCTATTCTATCTGAACTACTCATTTTCAAATAATATCCGCATTGTTCACAAATATTCATTTTTGACTTCAAAATTTTCTTATAATTTAATCCATAACACTTTTCGCATTGAACCCACAAATGCCTGTATTTTTGAGTTACACCGAGATTATTATAACTTTCTCTTAGAGTTAAATTACCTGCATTCCTTATACTTGAACTCTCGCTTTCACTACTATTTCTACTTTCACCATAAATGGAACGAAAAGGGTAACTGTCACTATAATTGTCACTACTACTTACAATAATCACATTAATAGTTACATT
>MKEJ01009555.1:0-16643 GCA_001753735.1 Embelia ribes
TTACATGTGTGACCCAAAATTTTCTATTATAAACTCTTTTTTGTTTACTCTTAGAATTAATATCACATTACAGGCCTTACTGGTAGGCGGTAAGCTTTTGGCCTGCTGGTGGCCCATGATGATAGGGGGAATTCAATAAGTGGTCCAGCGACTCTAGGGGTATGGGATGACAGTGGCAATTGACTGAGCTAGTGGTGAGCAGCGAGGCCCAATTTGGTAGTAGGTGAAATGTCCGAGTCGATGGCAAGCGGCGACGTCCGGGTCGGTGGTGGGCAGCAGCAAGATTTGTCGGAGGGTGGCGGCTGATTACGCTACTGGATTTCCATGTTGTAAAATAATATTTTCTGTTCCCCTCTCAATTGTTAGCAACAAGCCCATATGTAATTACAGATGAACATTCCATAATATAATAAATAACATGATTATTGCTTGGCTGAACTATTAATTTCACTAATGTCCTTAACAAGAATTGATTTAGTTTTTTTTTTATTAGTATTAGTTTTGGGCTGATTTAATTTGATTAAATAATATTTAGAATTAGAGTTGATATTGTTCTTCTTAAATATTTATTTCTTATTGTACTATAAATAGGAGACTATTGGTTTCCCAATAATAATTGAATTATTTTTCCTTTCATATATTTTGTCATGGAATTCGAACATATGATTCTTGAGGCCTGAAAACTTAAAATCATAACCTAAAAGCCGCTAGTTGCATATATCGCCACTTGGTCTGATGGCAACTCATGATCCACCCTACTTATTATTATTTTTTTATACCTTTTGCAAAATAAAACAACCTTAGTGCCATATTTCTATTATTTTTCCCACCAACCAACTTGCTTCCCTTTGACTATCGTACTACATCTACTAGTGATTATCCAATTAACCTCGAATTTGTTATCATGCTGCAAAGTGGTAATTATGTTTGAATAAAAAGAGTATTTCAGTTCTTCTTCTTTGTTTTGGTCCGTTATTAAAAAAACATGAGAAGTTATGTTGTTTCTTATTGAAAAAAATGAGTTAAGAATAATAGAATGTCATGTCCCGATTTACTACAAATATGATTAAATTCTTTTTTTATTTTTTCGCCATGTTCTACTGTTGGCTTTTTATTGTTACTTTATTTGCCTCGATCTATTGTAGCCATACAGACTTCTTTGTATTTTGTTGCCACGATCTATTATTGGCATCTTCCTTCTATTTTATCGTCACCATTTTTTTGTTGGCATCTTTTTATTAATCTATTTGGCTCGATCTACTATAAACATACAGATTAAATTCTTATTTGATGTTACTTTTGTTTCTAAATTCATAAAAATAAGATTTTGAAAGGATATACTTCTCATTCATTAAGTACGAGACCAAAATCATTAAAACTTCTCCTCTATCACTAGCTCCAAAATTGAACAAATTACAAGTAAGGTGAGGCTCTGTAATCAGATATTGAATTATTGATTTGGTTTTCAATATGGGCGTTACCATTCTCCATACTCCATCATGAGGGAAAGTGCTAAAAATATTATGAGATTAGAATTGATTTGGTTTATTTTGATTAGAATTGGTTTTGTGTTGATTTGATTAGATAATATTTAAATTTATAGTGGATATTATTCTATTTATGAAATTTTCTCTTATTGTAGTATTTATCTCCAATGATAATCCAATAAGAATCGTTATTGTCCCTTTTACATAATTTGAAAGCTTCAAAACGAGAGATTGAAAAATCATAAAGTACAACCTACCTAAATTTGATCAAAATCTAGAGAAATTTTTTTTCAACAAAGCAACGGCACAAAATAAATTCCTTACGATTTGGCTAGTAAAAACTCAGCCACAAAACTCACCCTCCACGTTATCCAACATGGACCAATATGCATAATATAAAAAAAAAAAAAAACACAAAGTCGAAAAGCAGATGTGAGCAAATGAAGAAGCTCAAAGGATATCTGTACGTTTCCATACTAACCTTACAACTATTAGTAACTCTATCTTCAGATCCCAGTCCCCAACCATGGCCTCACCAATTCCACGCGCTCCTATACATGAATTTATCGTCGACAAAGCTTCAAATTAGCAATTTGTACTACGACTGGGACAAGAAGATTAACATCAACCTGTTCCAGAAGCAACTCGGCGAGTTGTTATACGGTATAGAGTGGAACAATGGCACGACGTTTTATTACACGTTGGGTGCTAATCCAACATGTAGAATCCTGCAGTCCGAGGTTGGTGTCCTGAGGCCGGATTTTCTTGTCGACGCAAAATATCTTGGGACTGCGGTGACGGATGGGATTTTGTGTAACGTGTGGGACAAGTTGGATTTTATTTGGTACTACGAGGATGTGGAAACTAAGGTGCCCGTTCGTTGGGACTTCTATGACGGTAATTAATGATTTTATTTTTAATTTTATTTTTTCCTTCATATATGTTTTAACTTTTCCGAAATGAATTTGGGACTATTGGGAATCAGACTCCATAATTGGTATAAGTTTGTAAAATTCGAAGTGTGCGTTTGATCGTGATTCTAAGAAAAAAAAAAGTTCAATTTACATTTCACAGGTGCAATGCACGACAAATACAACTAGCTCACATTAATAATCAAATTATGAATGTTTATTAACAATTTGTTGGAGAGCCAAGAAGATGTGGATAGTCTGAAGAACTATGTATCGTAATTATTTACGGCTTAACGCATGCGTATTCTAATTTTCTAAGAAAATGTTTCTTTCAGGAATTTCTACACATGTGATCACTTTCGACGTTGGTGCAGGACTCTTGGACGATTCAATCACTCAAGCCCCTGCATATTGTTTCGGTGATCAAGTCCAATATGCCGAGGATGATGACTAACTCATTGCTATAAACATGTTAGAGTTTAAATCATATGTAATTTTAAGAATAATTTAGCCGAATTTCTACTCAAATTAATTTAATCTCAAAAGTCAATATAAAGTATGACATAGTTGTATTATTACGAATTTTAAGATGCCTATTTGTAATTTGAATGTCAAAAAAGGAAGACGGTACCATATCAAATCCAAAACCAGCCATCGTTTTTCATTCGCTTCTGTTTTTTCGAGGAAAAAAAAATTATATAGCTCTCGTAAACACTTTCTCTCACTCTCTCACCCGTGTTTTTTCACCCTCCTTATTCCGCTTGCTATGAGACCGCTGCATTGGGGTGTCCATATCTATGGGACCAAATACCCCGAGAGAAGTAAAGCTTTTATAATGTTCGTCGTCACTCGCCTGATCCATAGCCATTAGATCTTCTCCGTATCTAATACTTTCGATTTTTGGCTCCATGGATTTTGCTTTGAGATCATGTCCTTTCAGAAGAGCAACCACTTCGTTCATTGTGAGCCTCTTATCTGGCTCACTCTGAACACATAATGCTGCAACATTTATCGCTTGTTTCAGCTCGTTTTCGTCAAAATTTCCACGCAGCCTTGGGTCAGCAAGGTCTCCGTAATTACCTTTCGATAAAAAAATAATTAAATTAATTAATTGAATACAACAACAATATCATCAGATGGACGAATTTAACAAGCACCGGACTTATCACAGCCTCGACGGGTGTTACATAAATATTTCCATATCAAACAATACTAAAGAGTTTCATATTTTTCTTCGTCAAATATCCACTTCTAGCTAACAAATACGACTCAATTCTTTTTCTTAAGAAGTCGAACAAATTCTATAAGGCCATGCATGTGCAATTTTATTATTTTTAATTGTTACCATTATGTTTTTTAGTTTTTTATCAGGGTTTTAAATATCGGTCATTACTATTACGTAACGTCGTTGCGTAATGATTTTGAGAGTCACCAAAACTGTTATCCACAATATCAGCAGTTACGATGCTATATCGGCCATTAAGGCCGTTGGAAAAATCAGCTAAAATTTTAAAAAATAATAATGATATTTGGAAAATTAGATACAAAAAATTTATCATATCAATACGAAAATGATTCGTCAACTAATTCATAAGAGACCAAAAAGAAGTAAGTGGCCAAAAAGTGAATAATCCCATGAGTGGTCCAAAGCTAAAGCCAAATTTCTGTAAAAGTATTAAGAAATACATATTTAAAATATTATAGTATTAAGAAATACATTTTTTTTATAGACTATAAAGAAATTTTAACATGAAAGTTATAAAAAGTATACGAAATTATTAAAAATGTAATTTTATGATATAAATAGTGCGTAATTTTGAAATTTAGTTGAGTCGAGCGAAATTGAAAAAAAATTGGCAGCTTCACCTTCTGCAACCAATACGCTACGGCTGTTATACCCGGAAATCATTATATCGTCATCGTCACTGTCACCGTTACCGCAGTTGTCACCGTAATTTAAAATCTTATTTTTGAAGGAGAGAGAGAATGTTTATATGGAGAATCAATCCAATCCTTTTGGGTTTCAAAGTTGTGATATATTTTGCTAGTTCTACGAAAAAGTCAAGTTATATAAAAGAACATTTGATCGTTTTCATTTATATCCAACATTCTTCATTAGCATTTAATCGAAAGAAATGTAATGCTCTAATTAGTTAGCATAAGAAATATTCTCAATACCTTTTTCTATAAGTGGCTCAGCCCATTCGGTTATGGTCCTTTTCGCCCCGTCAGGGAGACGCTGTATGGGCTTTCTTGCGGTGATAATCTCTAATAAAAGAATTCCGAAGCTGTACACATCACAACTCTCGGAAACCTTACCGAACATTGCATATTCAGGGGCCAAATATCCCAAGGTGCCCTTAACCCGAGTCGTCATGTGGCTGACACCATCGGGGATTAGCTTTGCAAAACCAAAATCAGCAACAAGTGGTTCGAAATTTGAATCTAGGAGCACATTGCTTGCTTTTATGTCTCTGTGGATGATGTGGGGGGAGACCTTATGATGTAAGTATCTAAAAACATCAAATAGAACAACTCTAGATGTTAGTTTTAGTAACAACACTTGATTATTTTAGATTTCACTGAAATTACTAGATGGCAAATAAGTACATAAATTGGCTAATCTGTAGAACCAATTTAGGAAACTAGTTTTAAGTTCGGGTCTTAGTTTCCATGTTTGAAGTGGAAACTGGAAAGTGTTGGAATGCGCTAATGCGGTAGTAAACCGATAAGTATTTTCCAAACATTAGCGGAACAAAGCCATGGAGACCACAAATTTTCCAAAGTTTGCGACTATTTTCTTGGTTTTAGGATCGGTGATTTTCAAACGCTACAAGTGGCTCCACATCATTAGTACTCAATGATTACGGTATCCAAAAGTGAGCTTCACCGAGCAAACATCTTCGATTGCTCTCTTAACACACGACGCGCGTGCATGTGGTTCTATAAAATAATATATCGACCCTTTCACTTGAGTTTAACCATGTTTCCAATTAAATATGTTCTACAAAAAAGTCATTCGCTATCATAATTCCACATTTAAAACATTTTACAGATTCTTTCTCTTTCCTTTTCGATAAATATTTCTTCTTTCCTGATTTTTTATAGATATGTTCTGATTGAGAAGAAGGGAAATATTTCTTTCTTTTCTTGGGTTTATGAAGATATTTTTTCTTGCACTTTTTATGAGAAGTAATAATCTTCTCATCATAAGCATACTGGTCACTGATTGGTAAAATTTTGTGTCTTTCTCAAGAGTAAAACTTTGATGCTATGATGTTTAGTTGGCTTTTCGATATGTATCGCGTGTTCTTTTCAGGTAGATATTTAAAAGAAAAAAAAAAGAGTCTTAGCCTCTTACAGAAGGCCTTCGGCAGATCCGATTGCGATCTTCATTCTCCTTTTCCAATCAAGTTGTAGCCTTCTAGAAAGCTGACCATGGAGATGAGAATGAACACTGAGATTGGGCATGTAATCATACACTATCAGGCGCTGTTGGGCATCGGCACAATAACCCCGTAGACCCAACAAGTTCTTGTGACGAACCCGCCCGAGAACTTCAACTTCTACCGCGAATTCCATCTCGGCTTTTGAGTTCATTGATTTCAACTTCTTCACTGCTATCTGATGATTAGAAATCATGAAACTTCAATAAATTGTGCGGTATATGAAATAGAGTGAACGGCAAGAACCATAGTAAAATAATAGCGATACGAGAAACTATAAGAAACATCATCTATGAATATTTTTCAATCCATCTTGACTTTAACCCCCTTTTATTTATATCGTCTCTTCTGAATAACTTCTCTCCACTTGGTACTCGTGGTATTTTCCGTGTGTTACCCCAGGGGTCATCTCCCATTTTATAATGTCCGTGCGGAGGCATAGCTAGTATACTTGTAGCAAAAGCTCGTAACCACATTCCCAACCGAGAGCAAGGTTCAAAGACACCCTCAAGCCATAATACTTAGCGCTTCAAGGGACAGCTATTGTTAAGTAGAGAATACCTTTTCTTGCTTTTCTTGGTCCTTCAATTTACTAATTAGTGCAAATTCTAACCATATTGATTTTGACAGGTTTTCAGATCTTGTCATACTCCGGAATCTGTGACCCAGGGGCATGAGATAAAAGAAATAGGAAAAAAAAAAGAAATGAGACAGAAATACTTATATGCATCTTATCTCCAATTTATTATGCCCGGAATTTCCAATCTTAAAATTCAAAGGCATGTCCGGCAAAAACATAAAGAAAGGAAGAAAATACATATATCTACCATCCCGGTTACGCACATCTACAATCTTACAAAAACTTCAATACAAAGCAACGGAACCAATATTTACTTATTTATTGCAACAGTAAATCCCTGTTTTACACGTACAAGCTGTAGGCTTACTAAAATAAAGTAAGAAATAAGGAATAAATATGTTTTTCGCCTTGCAACCGAAATAAGAATATGTCCATGCCTTCGCCAATGCTAATACCAATGCTATATCAGAGTGTGCTATAAAATACCACATAATATATTATCATAGTTTGATACAAATATATACAACTAACTCATAGCTGCAAAAGTACATAACCGCATCTATGCTTTCGCATCAAACCTGTCCTGAGCCGTATTCTTGACCCATAAAATAATTTAATAACGATATGCAATAGGAAAAAGAAAATGTATGGGTCATAAATCAACAATATGATAAATCTGATGGTAACGGTAAATAAACATGTATTTAAACATGTAAAATAAACATATTCATTATATATATATAACTACGTAAAATAAAAGTGTACAAATATAACCATTACTTATGAATACACATCCACATAAGAGAACATAACTTGTTTATGCCAACTACTTGTAAATGCAACTTATGCATACGAGACATATCTCATCTTATTTTAAAAAAGAAGTTGTGGACTTATCCTTTTGCTTTATCTTTTAAAATAAAAGTGGGTGCTTCTTATAACCTTTCGTAAATCAATTTGAGCGTTTCGTATTACCCTTTTTCTTAAAACAATTTGAGTGTTTTGTATAGCCCTTTTTCTTAAAACAATTTGGACATTTCGTATAACCATGAGTAACTTATTCCCATATGCATGTAAATTGGATAACTTATTCCCTTATACTTATGATTTTGGGTAACTTATTCCCTTATGCAACTTGTTTTCTTATGCTTATGATTTCGGGTAACTTGTTCCCTTATGCTTATGATTTTGGGTAGCTTATTCCCTTATGCAACTTGTTCTCTTATGCTTATGATTTCGGACAACTTGTTCTCTTATACTTATGAATGTAACATGAATTCTTATTATCATGTTATGATTATGAACATGAATGCTTATGATCATGTCATACTTATGAATATGAATGCTTCACTAAACGCCTTACTTAACATATATGTCATACCAAAACGTGACATGAGTGGGTAACATACTTTCTTACATAATTGTCACAACAAATTGTGACCTACATATGCTTATACATACAATGAAATATATGAGTATTCAATCAAACTTAGGCTTAAATAATGTATAAGCTTCTTACGCTTATTCAACAAACATGTTATGATTACTTACACATAACATAATTCTAATACTTATACATATGCTTATATACTTATACATTCTCTGCTTACTTATACTTACTACAAATATTATATGCTTACTGACATAGCATGCATATATTGCATATTTACATCACATATTTATACATCACATACTTACATTGCTTACTTATACTTTCATTGCATACTTCATATCAACAACATATGTCTGCTATGATGCCTCGATTTCACATAATAATCATAGCGCATTGGGGAATGAAATTTATAAATAAATGAATAATACAGTTAAACCTTAAAATATGAACATATTACATTTAAAACTTAAAATATAAACATACATTCTACCTACGTACATACGTTCAAATTTATACCATTATTCGTTTCTGCCTGTACCTTTCGAAGCTACAAGAACAACCCCAAAAGACTACACGCTAATTCCCTCGAAAACCCTCTTCTTGAGTCTCGGAAATGATCTAGAAAAATGACATTGAATAAACTCTGGCCTATACCTAAAAATTGTATACGAAACGTAAGAAAGAGTTTGTATAAATTTAATTTAACAAACCCGATTGACATGCAAATCAATGAATCATAAATGAACAAACGAAAAGACAATATTTATGACAAAAGAGAGGCCTCGTAATACAGATGCCGAATATGCAAAAATACTCCACGAGCAATCCCCGAGCTAGATGCTTTCTACCGGAGGAGAAAATGTGAAACAAACCCTCACCACTCTCTCACTCTATGAACGGTGATTTATACCGTTCGAATGGCTCTCCCAAGTTGGAATTTGCTCTTTATTAAAACATAAAACTTATAAATAATTGAAATGCATTTCCATCGGTATATCATGGGCCTTAATCAAAGTTGTGGTGTCATTCCAACGGCTCAACTTCAAAAACTCTCCAAACGGATTTATTTAAGCAACTATAATAATAGTATTTATAATATCATTACCAACTATAATAATATTATTTATAATAGCGAAAAATTTATATGAATTTTCGGCACGTCACATATCTATTTAAGCAAACACGCTAGCGGCCAATAATTCGGAAAATAAGTTCTAAACATAAATTATAGAAGTGGATTTTGAAAGGCATACATTAATACAATTCTAAGCTTAATCCAACCGAAAATTGGCAGGTTTTCAGGTTTATTTAAGCAAACATGCTGACGGCCAATAATTCGGAAAATAAGTTTTAAAAAAAAATTATAGAAACGGATTTTTGAAAGGCATACACTAATACAATTCTAAGCCTTAATCCAACCGAAAATTAGAGCTACACAGACCTGTAGTCCATCAGAGGTTTTGCCCCAGTAGACGCTCCCAAACCCTCCTTCACCAAGCATGTTATCCTCACTAAATCCATTTGTAGCCGAATGCAATTCTTTGTACGTAAATATTCTCCATGAATTTTTTTGCGCTTTCGCCGGGGCCCTACATATATGCAAAGAAAAACACAAAGGTGTGCTGAGAGTTATTTTGATTTCAAGATTTTATAAGTCGAAACGAACAGTCATCCGTTCATAAATTCTTAATTTAGCACTCATACGAAAAACTAAGACTCAAAAGTACTTTCTGAATTTTCATAAAAATCCATCAAGGGCTCATTTTCAAACTTAGATTCTTAGAAAAAAAAAAAAAAATTTTGACAATAAAAAAACTAGACGAATCTAGCTTAAATCTTTTTCAATTTGTTTGGTCTAAACCGCAAGAGAAATCCAACTTAAAAATTTCGAAATTTGACACACCAAATTTTTAGAAAAAACCAGAAAATATCAAGTTTAAAAAGCTGCTGACAAAACACCCAAAGACAAATTAAACTATAAAGGAAATATTTTCTTAGTAAAGAAGCCCATCATAAAATTTTCTTAACCTCAAACTAATTTCGAAACAACTTTACGAAATAGATGAAAGTTCGCAATGAGCATCGAAACATATTGGCATAAAATAAAATAGGAACCAATTAACGAGAATAAAGAGTTACACATACACTACATCAACTTTTTTCGTACTGCAGCAAGTACTTGTTGCATTTCCCATTGCTTATCTCGTTAGAGGGTTCCTTAATTTCTTACGAAGAGGTTATCTTTTATCGAACAAAATCCAATACTTTTAGTTACATACATAAACAGAGTTAATTACAAAAGGAAGAAGTTATTTTAAAAATGATCGATTCGCCATTAGCTCTATTTCTTTTCTAATGCCGGCCAATTTATGCCGGCTATATTCCACTAGCTAGTATCTTCAAAAGTTAAACGGATAACAACATAAATGGAGTTAATTATTGAGTGAAGAAGGATTATTTAGATAGTAAATATTATTTTGTGTTAAGAATAATATTAGATTTGATTTTATTCATTTATTTTTCATAAGAATTTTTATATTCTGTATTTACTGTTTAGATTATCATTATAGAAATTTGATTTGATTTGATTTTACTGCTTGATTATGTAAGACTTCTCACACTCTGTATATATGTGTGTGGTCTTGTACTATTTTTATTACACTTCCCAATAAATATTTTTTTTTATATATTATTTAACGTAAACGTTAATCTTGGATAGGGCTTGAGGGTATTGGGATGATGTCACCGTTTTACATTTTTGGCTTGCCAAAAAAATATGCCATACATAACTAACTATTAATTTAATGGTCAAACAATATTAGCCTGGACTGAAAGATAATAATAATAATAACATTGCAAGATAAATTTAACAAATGAATTTGGAAGATGTGTTGTTAATACATTTGTTCAATTTTGTCGATTAAAGTGGATACAAACATCACTGTCCTTCTTTAAAAATTTATCTCCCACTTGAACTGAATAATTTCATTTTTTTCTTTTTATTTTTTTTTTGCTGCAAATATTAAAGGATAGGAAGGACTAATTCCAAGTGGACTCGATGATTTTGTTACCCTTTAGTAGTCCAATCATGTGAAGTTCAATGACATACTTGTTTTACACTAGATGATCCAGTCTTTGTCTGCATCCCAAATTTGATTGAAATTTTAATATAAGCACTACTATTGAAAGGTCTAATTTTTTTTATTTTATTTTGTTGGCATATAATCCCATTTGTTTGTCCTCTGAAAAGTCTCTGGAGTGTTATTATCAATTTTTATCTTTAAATATGTTCAATTTCACAGGGATCGTAGTCATGCACAAGCTTATTAAACACACGTGGAGGGCTTGATAATGCCGTCGTTAATACCATATGCTTGAAACCAAAAGAAAAAGTTGTAAGACAACTATTGCCAGAATTTTTAAAAGGATAAATTAATTATAAGAAAAATATGGAAGTGTTGAGTTCATATCAACGTGATTAGATTAGACCTGGTAAACTCGTTTTCTGGAAACAATTTATGATACGTAAACTCTTATTTTTCAAAACTAGTACTGAAAACTCATTTTTTAGAAGTTTGTGAAAATAAATTAAACTTTAAAAAATAAAAAATAAAATATGTTTAATTCACGTTTTGTAACATTAATACTATTCATAATATTACTAATATTATTTTATTCTAAAATATATGTTCATCTTTGTAATTGCATGTAGTAATTTTCAAATAGATTTATAAAATATTTATTTCATTATTCACAATATTTCGTTTTTCTTTTCCCATAAATTTTTTAAGAAAATATTTTTGCTTCCGGTTTCGCGAATTGTAGCCTACTCTATTTTATGGTCAAGTCTGGGGTCTACTGCAAAAAGTTTTTCATGGAAATCTTTTCTGGGTATATTTAATTCAAATATTAAATTAATACTCTCGATCATGTAATTTAGGAGAAAATATAGTCCTAATTTAAGGATTTGTGCCCGTGATTTCTTCATGCATTGTTTATAGATATGTTTTGCCATGCGTAGCCCGATTCCAAGCCGGATCGAGCTGAGCTGGGCATTGTTCATGCTCGGCTCTTGAGCACAAACCCTTGGATCGTGCTCGGCTCTTGAGCACAAACCCTTGGATCGTGCTCGGCTCTAGCTCTCCTTGAGCTCTAAACTTCAATCTCAAACTTGGGCTTGATGTGTAGCAAACAAGCTCACAAAAAAGCTAGGCTCGGCTTCATAAAGCTCGGTAAATATAAATTTAAGCTTGCTATAAAACAGGCCCAAATTTATTTTTCTAGGGCCAAAAAGACCAGCTGACAACGACTTGTGAAGGTATTTCAATATAGAAAACTTTTAGGTTACCATTTGAAACACATTCGATGTGAGAAAATGATTGCTCTATTTTCTTTTAGTTTCTTCTCTATGTAAACACACACACACGTGTATACAAGTTAGCTCTCTAGCTAGCAAGCCTAGTTTTTGTAATATTCTAGAAATTCAGAGCGAATTTTTTGCTTAAATAGATAATATTATTAAATTTAATTCAAGGATATTATTTATTTAATTTTGTTATTTATTATGATTCGTATAATTATTACATAGCATAATATTATATTGATTTGTAGGTGCAGTGTATTAAGTGACGAGTGACTTGCGCCTTAGTCACTTCAAACACTATTTCATTTTGTTGACTTATGAGAACATAGAGAGAGAAAGCATTAAGAGCGGTGAAAATTGATTTAAAATTTTATGCCTTAGTTTCATCGAAATTGGAAGCTCGTACGTTTATTATAAGTGGATATTCGCGATTCTTGAAGCAAGATCTTCGATTCTAGATAAGTCTCGTCATCTCTATCTTTTTTTTTTGTTGTCTCAATTTTCGTGCCGTTATGGTACGTCGAAATAAATTAGTTTTTCTTATTCTTGATATCGTAAGAATCATTTTTGTCTTAGGACTCGTCTTGATCTGAACACCGTGGTTAGATGAAATCAAGGGCTCTTGCGAGGAGCATATTTATTTTTCTTGGAAAGCTTTCGACACATTGTTTGCGAGTTTCGAAGTTTGAAAATTATGTACTTGCAACCAAAAAGTTTTTATGAGTGCATTGTAAAACTTTTGAGATTTTTCTAAGATTTAAAACTAAAATAGGGGAAAAGGGGTCCGGAACACTTCGCACCTGTCCAGGGGCTTGTGAATTGGTCCACAAGTGCTCTGGAATTCTGGTTGCATTTTCGGATCACCCATCCAAAGTAATTTTTTTTTTCTTTTCTTCCTTTGTTTGCTCGATTAATCCTTGGTTTTTGGGGATTGGTTCCTAGTATGTTAAGAAATCAAACGCCTTTCCTTTATTCTAGATTTGATTAGATTCCAAGCTCAATTGGATTGCTTGTTCGGGAGTTCAAAGTAAGCTTTTCGAGTTTGAGTTTGAAAGATCATTTGGGAGTTTCATTACTTTATAAGGTACGAGTAGATTGCGAATAACAATTTAATTATGAGCGTGTGTGTGTATCAACATATATTTACATGTCTTGATTATTTTTGGATTTTGCTATTGCTATATAAGTTTATGATAAATCTTACTTCGGGTTTTATATTTGAGCACACTAATTGCTCCATTATGTGCGATTACTAATATAGTAGTTTCGAGGCATGAAAATGGTATTCATCTATATTATCACATGATAATTTTGAGGTATGAATCTTATATTCATTAATACTTTGTGTGGCATTAATATTATTTTCATCAATATTTGCTTGCAGATTTTCGAGGCATGAATATTATTACCACAATATGATTATAACATTACTGTTGGTGTTGATGTTGTTGTGCAGAAAGACTCATGATATTTGTTGGCTATTAATGCTTATTTTGTTGTAAAACTCAGAAGAGTATTTGAGAAAATTTGGAGAATTTGGTATGTAACTTGGGGAACAAAACATAGATTTTGTAGAATTTAAAAAGTATGCTACTCAAGGAGGCAGAGTGTGCTACATGTGAAAATATTGAAAAGTATGAATATCATGAATACGAGGTCTCATTTTCATTATCAAGATGAATCGATTGTAGGTAAGACATGCAAGTAGCCTCAAAACCTTCGACATATACTAGTCCCATCTTTTTACTTGAGTCGTGGTTGGAGTTATTGTCGAGATATCATGTCATTAGTTGACTTTCAAGCATTTGTATTTTGATAGCATATGTTCTTACTTACATTCCATAAGCATGTACATATTTATTTTATTCGAGCATTTAGTCTATATTTTCTATACCGCCTAATCTCATACTTACATTATTGATTGGCTATCTAACTCGTATTTTCTTTTTGTATATTATTGCTCATATTTATTTTGTAGATGCGGAGGCTAGCTTGGGCCATGTTCAATAGGGCATGGATTACTATGATGTCTAATTTTTATTTAGAAGATGTCGCCTCATTTATACATGTTTATTTTGTTCAGAGGCTATAGTCGGTTATGTATATGTATATTTATTTTTGTCGAACCTAAAACTCAAAACTTTCTTTTGTATGGTATTGACGTTGACCTTCCTATTTTTTTTTAAGTAATATATATTATATAATCTGGTTGTATATTGCAGTTGCCACTTTTGATTGTTATATCTACTATTGGACTCATTATATATATACAACTTTATTGTATTGTTGAGTTTGATGAGGATGTGGAATAATAATATGTATCTATTTTTCATATCCATCTTGATTATTTATTATTCTTGTTACTATTATTATTCTAATTCTCACATTCCCAAATTTATAGGGATTCGAGGCGAGACAATAATTTTCCCTGCAGATTTTGTAGGAACTCTATAGATATTCTTTCTTTTCTTTATTCTCATAATATATTTTGTTACCCATTTTTATCCAACAAAAGTAATTGCTTTACCTCTTTATAAATCTCTTACTTTTTTGTTATCCCATGTTTTGGTTGTTTTTTCCTTTATGCAATTGAATAATTATTTTTAATTTGAATTCTTTCACAAATTTTAGAAATGATAACTCTACAATTTCTTTAAATTGTAATCCTTTGCTTTAAATATGTTTTTATATTTTTAAGTTAGGTTTCCAAGTAGAACGGAGAATTTGTTTTCTTCATGTAACCACAAAAATGTTTCCAATTTGCATCATGTCACATAATGTTGGAAATTGATATTCAACTCATATGCTAAGTCTTCAATACTAATTTTAGTGGAATCAATGGTACTTGCCCAGAGTTGGTGATGGGTCTCTGCCCAGCAAATTACGCCGTTGATTTTAAAATCAATTGCTTAAATTAAATCGATTTTTTTTTTCCAATTAAATTTTGTATGAGCCTATCCTTTTAATTTCAACCATATAATTAAAAATAGACGGCACATATATACTGACCAATGACTTCCTATCACCCTTGCCAAATGGTTCCCCCTTTCCATTCAGGTGTATTTGGAGCATTTAGCTTAGTTTACATTCATGGATCGTGTATATGCAGTTAAGTACGTGAGTGTATTGTTTCGATTCAATGCCATTAGTATGAAAAGTTAATAGTTATTGTTCTTTGTGCGTTACATTAGTGAATTATTTTAGTTCTAATTATGTGTGCAATATAACAATATTTGAATTCAAATTTTAATTTGTGCGTTAAATTAGAATAGTTGTAATTACGTGTGTAGTATATATACCCCACTTTGAATATATATATATATCTTCCCTATTTAAAAGAGAAATCCCTTATCCATGATTCCTCTATTTTTAGTTCCCCAAATTAGTCGCCTACTAAATTACACATATTTTATATATACTTTAACAACATGGAGGATACAAAAGGAATTACAAATATAAAACACACATAAACATTAATGACCACTAAGTCTTCCAAAAAAGCATTAACTTTCAATTTTGTTTCATGTGTAACGTTTTCATACAATATCTTTCATAGCACCAAACCTCACTAATTAATTATCATTAACTCTTTCCCAATATACACCCAAAAGATGAATCATCTTCCAATTAAAAATAAATTTATTGTGAACTTTATATTGCTCGTGAGTTACAACTTTTCATATTTCTCTTAGATTTTTTTAATCAACTTTTCATATTCCTCTTAGATCTTTTTTTTTTTTTATCAAATAAGACATAATAATTTTTATTATATAAGAAAAACACAAACTATGAAATCATAGAAATGCGACGCATGTCTATATCTCTCTTTAAACTTCTTCTTACTCTTTAGCATTTCTGCATAAATTCTTGTCTTTGATTTCTTTATCTATTTTTTTAATTTACAGTTCAAAAATCAATTTGCCGGAGTACTTACACTTATCTCATCCTTCAACTTGACGGCATTCCCGTATCGTATGTCTCCCACTCTCCCTTTTCTTTTTATGTTTATAAATATGTGTATCTTATGTATTTGTGAAATCATTTTAATCTTTTTAGACCGTATTTTATTTCAAATTTACCGTTTGTGCTTTTATAATGATAGGGTACATACTTATCATTTCATATGATTCATTGAATATTATAATAAATGTTCAATTAATAACACCATTCCCATATTCTAGACATAACAACATATTGTTATTTTAGTGCTTAACTAGATAAAAGTTTAGTTTCTTTTTTCAAATTGCATTCTTTCCAAATTATTGTCAGTGTTTAGATTATACTATAAACTTAAAGTTACACTCCCATTTAGGTATTGCTAAGTGGAATTTTGAGTACAAGCACATTGCTTTCATTTGTATACAGTTTAATTCCATAAAATATTAATAATTTGCAAAAACTAAAAAGTTAAGCAATCGAGTGATCCTTTCAGTATACAGAAGCCAAGTTTTATTTGTAGACAT